>JABASP010000137.1:0-77106 GCA_019776565.1 Sminthurinus signatus
TTCACTTTTTCCTGCATAACAAAGCATGGATAACTGAATGAACACTTTTGTCAGTACTGGTCTACTAAATGAAGCTGGCTCACTGTTTGCAGCTGGATTAATAGATGGTCATATACGGTAATATTAAAGCATAATTGATATACATAGAAGCACCACAGAATATGAAAAACTATAGAGGAAGATCCAATCAATACTAATTATACCTAATTTAGATTTAATTATCATAAATTTTCCACTTACGAACATCAGATAGGGTACTGCATAAACAAATCAATGAATGAATGCAATTTCATGCACATGCTGTTATCACTATATCACTTTTACAATCCTCCACATGCCCAATCAATAACTAATATAATTAATAACGAAAAAAAAATTGGAAACAGCCAGTACATTATTATTTTTTGTTGTTGTTATTATTTCGTAGCATTATTATTCTATGTTGTTTTGATTTCAGATCATTTTTTTCCAAGCTCATGCATAATAATTAATAATGATCATCATGTAGAATGTAGAATGTACAGAATAGTTCATCAGAAAAGTACATCACAGAATAATAATATTAATTGGGTAGATAAGTTAACCAACTCAATCATTACTATGATTATTATTATTCTACGTGTCCATGTAAAACTGTTTTAGTTTCTGTGCTTATTATTCCTCTTTAGGCGTTCAGGTCTCAACTTGAAGAGCACGACCTTGGGGAATGAAGATGAAATGTAATAATAATAATATGTACGACATAAATAAATTACCATCAACTCATTTGTGTGAGGATAGAAATTTTGAAAGCCTTTTCATCTTGATTCATAAAGGAAAAGCTAACTGAATGTCGTGTAGCGTATTGTGTAGATACTTGTATATGGAAAGTTTTAACATGTGTGTGATTTGCATGGAGAAAGTGGTAAAAGCTTTCTCCAGTGGAGAAAGTCCTGGCTTACCATCAGCGTCCTCTTTCCTCCCAATCATGTACCTCAAAAAAAGGTTTCTCCCCAAATTTCCGTGTGATTTCTCCTCCAGTCACATATTAAAATCCACAGCTTAAAAACAGTGTCACTTTGTTTCAAAAGTCTGAGGAACGTTTTTAAACTATTAACTGAATAATATTTTCTACAAAATCATCCTGATTCGTCTCTTTGATCTTTTTTTATTATTTTTTTTCATCTACCCCTGCTTTTGTTAATAAAGTTGGATTTTGTGGATTATTGCAATACAAAAAACACTGGCAAACTGCACTCACAAAATAAAATGCTCAAATACTTATTTTGTACAAATAAAAGTGCTACATGTTTTAACTTTTAGCTTTATCTATAAATATCAGCAAAGAATGAATGAAACAAGAGTGAGTGAGTGAGTGAGTTGTGAATTGGAGGCGGTGAAAGTTATAATACATGTTCTTTTTTTATCGGTTATCATATTTATCAATGTTATCATAATTAATGAATTAATTTTTTTATTATTATTACTAAAAAAAATTAAATTGGTGTTGTGAGTTTCAAAGTGTAAATTTTGCTACAGTCTCAAATCTTAATTTTATATTATAATATATTTTATATTTAAAAGCAGCAGAGTAGAGAGAGCAGATATTTTCTATTTAATCAGTGTGTTTATTTATTATTATTTATATAGTGTGATCATGACTTTTGATTTTTCAATGACGAATAAGAAGTGTATTTTTTTTATAGGAATACCTTTAAAATAAATGTTGTCGATCGTATGAGGTCGAACTAAAAAAATCGGGCCATTTCCATCATTTCCATTCCAAATGTTAGCGGACACTGACAATTATCATTATCATAACATAATAAATAATCATCAACAATCAATCATCAGATAAATAATAAATAATAATAATTTGTATAACATAATATAGTATTACATTTGACACAATAAATATTTACAACACATACATGTTACATAGATATATAGAAAATACACATGATACAATAATAAAAGAATGATAAAAAATAATAATAATAATAAAAGAAAAAGTAAAAAAAAAATAATCCTACAATAATTATGATTATTGACAATAAAAGACATGAAAAGTAAATAGGATGTTTTTTTCATACGTTTGACTTTGTCTTTGTCACACATAAGAAAATATTTATAGTAAAATGCGTAATATAAATGGAAACATTTAGCATTTAGCACAGTTTTAAAACACACAAACAGTCACAGTTTATCGGAATTTGAATGAATAAAAATAATAAAGAACAAAGAATAGGAAAGATGAATAATCAAAGCTATATGTTTAAACAGGTACAATGTTTAAAATAGTCACATCAACCACAAAGACGAGATAATAATATAGAGAATGTATACAAATTGACTATCTTTTCTATTTTCTATAGTTTCACCCTGGACAAACCACTAAAAAGATACAGATCTATTTTATGAAATACAATGAACATGGAAAATATTTATGGACTGACGGCAACGATATAGATTAAAACATTTAAACATTTGAATGTCTACACATCAAAAAGTTACAGACAATCTCTTGACAATAATTATTATTGACAATATTCAACAAGGAATAAAGATAATACAGATAAAACAGCAGAGTTTTAAAAATTTTATGCACGTAGAAAAATAATGTAAAATATATTATAATTACATTTGTTTGGGTCAATAATTCCATTGCCGTCTATGTTTTCGTTAATCAATCATAATAATAATATGAATCATTTAAAAAATATTCATCTTTTCTTTTTCCTCGTATTTTAGCAGTTGTAATAATATATATATTTTAGAAAGCATTTTTCTAAACTTGTAAACTTTGAGACTGTTGTAATAATTGTATGAAAAAATAATTTGGTTAGTTATTTTAATTAGATAAACTGAAAGAAAGATATTGTTTTTACTTTTTTACTTTTTCAACTGATAAAAAGGTCAAATGACTTACGATTGGAGGTTGAGGCGCGCGAAGGCAGAATTGGTACGACTTGAGTTGACACGGATTCAATTCGATCAAGTGAGGATGCGTTTCGGAGCTGAGCGATTGATTGGGCGGCCATTGTTGATGGCGTCAATGGAGGTGCTCGAGATGAGGTTGACGACCAATCCCTGATCCCTCCTCCTCCAGACTCCTACAAAAAATGAAACCACGAGGAGCAAATTACAAAAGGTCTTATAATAATTAATTATCATAAGTAATTATAAAATTCCTTCCGAATTCCCCAAATCCTAGATTCTTCTATATTTTGTCGTCTATTTTGATAGCTAAACTCGTTATTTTTGATTGCAATTGTTTCCACTATCCAAATACAAAAAACAAGTCTGTTTAATTTTTATGAGACCTTCTTTCGGACTGTGATTTGAGAAAAAAGTGCGTTTCGGAACATTATGATAAATAAACAAGAGCAAAGTTTCCTCTATTTTCTAAAATAATCATAAGCACAAAAATAGACTGATAACTTTGTGCCTAATTATTAAAGATGGAAAATTTCCAGTGTTATTTAATGTCATGCTCAAAATAGAACAGAATAAATAAAGATGAATATTTTGTCACAACTTGTAAAAAGATGGGGGATTTTGTTATAATTTTATTTAAAATTTAAATGGATACCTCTCTGACGATGGAAAAAGAGGATGCGGAAGGATGAATACCGACATCACCAACCACCACCGACGGCGGTGACTTTGCAAAACTACTGGAATTGGAATGACTTGCAAACACTATCGGATGCTTCTGTTGTTGTTGTCGGATGGCGTTAAACCTGAATTGAACAAATGACGAAATCAACGAATGAATAAATTTTGTTAATTTCTACATAAATTATGAGCTAAAATAAACTTATTTTTGAACCGTGGAAGTTGTACCTAATTTCATTTTCATTTCTGGGTTTGGTGTGAATGTGACTAGATTGAGCAGAGAAGACGGCAGAGGAGCTCTGTGGAATTGAGGGACTCGCCTCCCGAATTGCATGTTGCTGAACGGACTTGACAGAGCCGCGATGGGAACGTCGACCGGATTTATTCCACGGGTGAACTTTTTCTCCAGCTCCACTCCCACTTTTTTCATCCACGGCGGACTCGGAATGTTTCTGCGTTTCACTAGAACTTGTAGTCTTTTGAACTTTTGGGTCTATCACAATTTCTGTGGGGTGAAGCTGAGCTGTTCCTCCCTCCAGGGCTCCTCCTCCTTCATTCCTCGACTTGAGACTCGCATTCCGTGGACTTTTACGTCGCAGGGACTGACGAACCGACTGCTTTGCTCTGTCGACTGAAAATCCCAATGCACAATTATAAATAGTTCAAAACTTTCATATTCTACTGCAAAAACTACCCAAAGAAATTTTCAAACTCTATTATCTATTATAAATTATTTATGCTGATTTGTGCGAAATTTACAATTTACACAAGTAAATGATGGTACAATTAAGATAATATCATTGAAAAAGTGGGTTCAACTTTATACATAAATTAAAATGGGATGGAAAAAGAGAGAAAGAGAGAGAAAAAAGTAGAGTTGACTTACATCTGGACATGAGATGGTTCGGGGCCTCTAGAGGAGACGCTTCATCTTGGCTGGTCGCTGTGAGGTCCTCGTAATTGAGAATGTACAAACAGATGTCTCCATTCTCGTCCCGAATCGGAGCCACCAACTGACTGCAGAAAAACCGAGTTCCTGTAAAACACAAAACACACCAAAAATTATTATACTTCAGACTCGACTTTGAATTTTGAATACTTGCGAATCATTTGCATCATTTATAATTTACATTTGCCTTTTCATAGACTAACATTTTTTTGCTTTATTAATGCTCATTTTTCGAAGCTTTTGTACCCCTAAATCAATTTGAGTGTAATTTTTTATGTATGTGGTGCCAACATCATTCAGTTAACAAGGAACAAGTGAAAATAGGAAAGTATTTTCTTGTACAATTTTACTGACCATTTGACTTTTGCAAAATTGGTATTCCTCATTTAGCGTCTTAATTGACATTAAAAGCATTAAAAGCTGTAACTCGGCAAAAAATCCGATTAGCTTGCACAGAAACTACCAGTAAAAATTACAGAGGTTGAAGAAGATTTTTGCAAGCTCAGTGACAAAATGAAGATGTCAAATGTACCCTTTGTCCGTTGTCCATTAAATGACCTAGAATCCAGAATCTAGAATCGAGATGACGACGATATGAAATTTGTCCTTTGCCCTTTTCTACAAGAGTTTCCTGTACATTTTGTATTTGATGTGAGAGCATTCTCATATCCTGTGAATTGTTTCACAATTCCATTAAAAAACCTCCGGATGGATTCGAGGAGAATAAAAAGCTGAACTTTTTCCTGGATTCTCATTTTGAGCGAGGCTCGTGGCTTGTAGAGTGCAGTTGAGTGTGGAGTGTGGTGTTATCTCAGAATGAATCCATCTCGAAACTCAAGTCTCCCGTCTCGATTCCTTTTTTCCATCTATATTCTGTATTTTGTATTCTGTATTCCGTATTCTGTGAGTGTACGCGGGAGGAAATGATGCGAGATTTTCACATGGAAAAATTGGAGTGGGGAATAAAAGAAGTGAAATATCAGAGTGAGGAATCAGTTGAGTTCAGCTGAGTGGATCGACATGGACAATCAATGCAATGCTCCGAGCAACAAAGAAAACATGAAGAAAATCGAGGAGCACCGTTCAAACAGAGAGGAAACAAGAAACAAGTATCTTGCGATCAGTTTAACCCTTTTCGTTCTACATTCTACACAGAACACAGATAAAGATGAAGCCATAACGTTGACAGAATACGGAACACAAAAAGAATATCAAGTGAAAGTGCATGGAATTTTCCCCACAGTCCCAATTTCCCAAATGCTCTCTTAGTCAAACCAAAGGAAAAACGAACCCGAGCTGAAAACTGAACCACACACCTCAACTCAACTCAACTCTACTCACCTCCGAGAAGTACACAAAACTCATACTCAGATACGGAAGAAATGTAAGTTGGAGGTAAAAATTTATACTTTTTACTTTTCATCCTCCTCCTCTCCCAATTTTTCTAGCTTCGGGTCTTAAATCTTAAAGCTTGAAAAATGTGAGCATGGAAAAGTTTTAAACGTGTAAAATGTAGAATGTAGAGTTTTTAGGTTTCCTCTGGTTCCTGGCGCACACGTGCTTTGGCTCTTCCTCGTTCTCGTTTGTGATTGTCGAAAATGTTGCAAGTGGATTTGTCATCCTTTCCTTTTCCACTTTCCTCTCATTTCTCCTACTTTCTACTTTTGTAGATTTCTTGTGGATATTCTGCAACTCTGATCTCAGCTGGTTCTTCAAAATCCATGTATAAATAAATAAATAGATCCTCTCGGATTCCGGATTCCGAATTGACGATGGATCCACAATTCAAAAATGATGCATGTAAAACATTAAAGAAGAACACGGGGAACGTTCAAATTTCACAACCTTCTGTATTCAAAATACCAAGAGTGCAAAAATTTAGCACAACTCCTCAAAATTTCCTCCCATTTTAAATACAAAAGATAACATGAAATCTTTAGATCTTTCTTTTCCGTGCTCGCACTTTCTCTCGTCTCTCGTTTGAAATGATAAACCGTCCAAATTTGACCCGGGGTCAAAAGCCAAAAATCAAAACGGTGCTCAACTGCAGACACTCAAATGAGGACATGACTACGAATTGAACCGCCAACTTGTTGTTGCTGTAATATTTAGGTTTAGGTTTTAGATGTCATCATAATCCTGGTAATCGATCATACAATGTAAAAAGTATTATGTATTTGATATTTGATGGAGTTTCACCGTCAATTGTCAATTTTTGTACATTTACTACTCGCACTTTTACTGGTACTCGTAAGGTGAAAGTTGTGAGAGCGCATCCATCAATAATCCAATTTAGGTTGTTTCAACTAGGGAAATTCAATTTCTCTTTTATTTCTACCTCCAGCTCCAGCGCCAGCTCCAACTCTAACCCAACTCAACAAAGTTTAGCAGCAAGAAAGATGAAAAAAGAAAAAAGAAAAAGCCTCGGAGCTGGAACAGAAAACACTCTGGAGAATCCGGATTCCAGGTTCCAGACTACAGATATTCTACAGACTCAAGACTTTTGCCACAAAAGACAAAAAATCTCTCCCCACTTTTTATTTGTATCCCCAGGAATCACCAAAAGTATCCCATCAAATCAAATCCTATTCAATTCAATCCTTTTGTCCTTCAGTCTCATAAGAAAAGAAGAAAAAAATCAAGAAACCCAGAAAAAGAAGCAGAGAAAAAGAGAAATCCAGTCCAATTGCACACCGCAGAAACTCCAGTTGAAGCTTAATCTCACACTTCCAGCATCAACCTGAAGTTAAACCCTTTTAATCTTGCCCTTATCAGGAAAAAACAGCCCACACAAAAGCAGATGTTTTGACCCTGATTTGGAACTGGGAATTGGGAATGTGTAAAACTCCCGGATTATTATCGATTATCGATTGTCTTAAGTCTTAATCTCTGTACTTATCATTAGGCATTAAGTATTAAGTATTTGGTATTTGGTAATGTGTAAAAATCCTCATTGTCCAAAATCCACAGAGAGCCAACTGAGAATTGTCGTGTGTGAATGACTCAATTGGAGATTGAACTATTTTTTTGCTGGATTGTGAGCTGTGAACTGTGCACATGACACGTGCATTATGCATTGAGGATGGTGCATTGTGTCATGTAGATTGAGATTAAGACGGGTCAACGGGGAATTCCACAAAATGACCATCTGACCATCTGACATCTGGCCGTTTCCAAATTCAAATTGACCATTTCCTCTTTTTCCTTTTTCCTTTTTCCCTCTGATAAATTTTTTAGCAGGTTCAAGTGGAGTGGAGTGCTTGTGGCCTGTGGTTACTGCGTACTCCTACACTTTTACTGTGTACTTTGCTGGATAATGTGTACTCTCGGCTCTGGAATATTCAACATTGAGTATTGAGCATTGAGCATTGAGTATAGTGTAGAATGTCCAAATTCCAGCCTGAACGGAGGACATTGGACATTGGATTGTGGATTGGGAAACTGCATGATGATGATGTGGTGATGTGGAGGAAAAAACGAGGAGTGGACCATCAAAAGAAGGGAAGAGGAAAAAGGGTATAAAAGTGGCAGTGTAATCGTAAAACATGAGCATGAACATGAACATGAACAAGAGTGCTTGACTCAATGTTGAATGTTGAATGTTCATGTGAGAGAGTGAAAAGTGAGCCCTTCCCAAATCCTCAATTTTCTCTCCCTCCTTTTCCTTTCTAGCTTCTAGTTTAATAGTTCATAATGGAAATGGACTAATGTCGACTGCCGACTGCAGACTGCAGACTAGAGCAAAAGAGAGGAGATGATAGACAGAGAGAGAGAAAGAGAGAGTTGTGGAGAATTGCATGAAAAGATATGGTGATGATGATGGCGATAGAAATGGATAGTGAAAAGTGAGATGGCTAAATAGATGAGCGAATGAGGGAAAGAGGGAATGGAGAATATGAATGAATGAATGAATGAATGTGTATGTTAAATGTCAAGTTTTACATATTTTATTATATGAGTCGAGTTTCCTCTTTTCCTCTTTTCCTCCTTTCCCTGTTGACCTATTTAACATTTAGCACGTCCAATTCACATCCACACACGACCAACTACAACCAACTACCAACACGAATAGCTCTCTCCTCTCTGCTGTAATAATGCAGTAATAAAATACTAATAATAATAATAACAGAGAGAGTGATCGTACCCGTTAACGTTCTACGTTCTACGTTTTACGTTATACTTTCTGCATTCCGCCCTAATTGTTTCTCATCATGTTCCAGTTCTTAAATATCAAACTCAAACTCACTCTACTCCCCCAAATTCCAGCCGTTTTATTACATCAGCTTGTCTCAAGCTTCCAGCTTCAACTTGGACAAAGAAAAAAGGAAAAAGAAACGCCGCCCTCCTTTTGTAAACAAATTAGGATTGAAAATCCCAAGCAGTTTCTCCACTATTTTACTATCTACACCTTTTTGTATCATTTTACCTTTTGCCTCCAATTTTTTACATGTTATATGAACATGAGAAAAAGATGACATGAGGGAGTTTCTGGTTTTTCAAAATAGCCAAAGAAATTTGTCAAAGCTTATTGTATCTTTTAAAGAGTACAGTTTAATAAATTGTATGGGATTTTTTGTGTGATAAAAAGCTCTTTAGACTCTGGGCTTTGGACTTTGGAATGATTTCCCTCGACACTCAAATTCAAATTCACAATTTCTATTTGTATTTGTTATTTGTATTCAGAAAATGCACATTTTATTGAATGGAAAAGGAGTTGTTACCTCAAACCTCTTTCGTCATGCTTTCTGCATCTTTCAACCTTTTCACATCTCCTTTTGGGCTGAGCTTTTTGAGCTCTATCTCAGCTTCCCACTTTCAATTCATCCACCGTTTACATTCTACATTTTACATTCTACACGGAACACTGGAAATTGAAAGTGTAAAATATGCAGGACGAAGGACGAATGACTAAATGCTCGGATTTTGGATTTTCTATCCATGCGAAAATTGGAAATTGGAAATTCGCCCTGAATTTATTATTGAATATTGCATACATAAAAAAAAATATTATGATGCGTTTTCAATTCAAGTCATCAATTTGACTTTTCCTTTGATCTACATTCACACTCAAATTCAAAACGCAACACAAACAATTTATTTATCGACGGTGAAATACGGAATATGCATCCCGATTTCCCGGATTTGACACGGACTCAATTCAATTTGTCTGAATATTTTTAAAGGATTTGTTCTTTTTTATCATGTCACGAATCAAGAATCAAGAACCTCAAGGAAAATGGAAACAAAACGAGACTTGCCACTTGAATTTTAAATCAGTCTCCAGGTGATTTCAACTTTGAAATGGGAATCGTGGAATCGCATTCGAATGAAGAATCAATCAAAATCCACGAGTTGGAAATCATCGACGTCATCATTTGCCTTTCTCTACAACCGAAATTCAAACTACAAACTACAGAGAAAAGTGTCAGATTGAAAATTAAAAGTAACACTCAACTTCAAATGTAGTTATGCAAGAATCATGATATTTGATGTAATAGATAACTTTTGAAAAGGCTGAATGGAAATGAAATGTCATGCGATGGATTTGTGTGGATTCACTCTGACAAGTACTGACACTCTTTGTACATTGTAGATAATATTTTTCTATGAACTTGTTATTTGCTCCACTGAATTTCCTGGCTGCCACATCATCATCATCGTCGTCGTCATTGTCACTGTCGTTGTGACTGTCGTTGTCAGCCACATGTGACACGCATGAAATTCCCTGTGAAAAATACTGTGGATGGACATTCATCATCCAGGCTCCCGTCTCGTGTCTCCTGTCTCGAGTCTCAGGAAAAGCAGAGAAGTCTTACATCGTTTTAGACGTTGGTTGCAGAAAGAAATTCACGAATGCAATTTGCATAATGCTAATAAAAATACTGATAAATGTTTGGATTTTGGATAGTCAATCAACTGCTTCAACTGAATCAACTTCAACTTTTAAATGAGAGGATAATGTTGAATGTTGAATGTTGAGTCAACATTCTCATTGTCAATTGTCAATTGTCACAGTCAAATTCTCCACGAATTCTCATTGTCAATTGTCAATTCTTCGCTTCCTTTAGAATACAAAATAATATTTTGCACGTCCTCTCTATTCAAAATTCAATACTGTGAACATGAAATGTAATTTGTAATATGTAACTTTTACGGTATAAATTAAATTAAATTGGTCCTAGCCCAACACAAAATGGGATGCAGATGATGACTCACACCTTTAAATACAGGAAATACTAAATACGTGTGAAATTCACCACTGGATATTGAATATTTTGTTGGTAATTGGTACAGAAAGTACAGAAAGTTTGGGATTTCTTCCCCCGGGATTCATTTCATTTCCTATTTCTCCATTTTTATTTACATTCGGCACAGGAGCTGGAAAATACACACTTTACACATTTTGTATTTTGTATTTTGCAGTCTTCATCTGCTGCCTACTCCTTTACGAGTACAACTTTCTCCATTCTGGATTCTCCATTCTGGATTTTTTGGGCCAGTCGTAGAAAAAGGAGAAAACGGAGCATTACAAATTACGACCATTTCCAATTTCCAACACAATTTTATTGCACATGTATGCAAAAAAGGGGGAGAGCCATTCACCATTTTTTATCGCATAATATAGATTCTCTTCTTCTTTTCATCCCATTCACAATTCACAACTCATCCAGAAACCACTTTGACTTTTTTCCATAAAAAGTCTTGAGACTACTTGAGACGTTGTTATTTGTCATTCCGAATCCCGAATATCTGCATTTAACCACATCCGACTGGGAGATCCGAGATCCGGGGAAACTGAAAACTAATCGAGTAACGAGAATTGAGTAGAATTGAGTAGAATAGATAGATTTCCCTGCTTCATCTTCTCAACATACGCTCAAATGCTCACATGCTCACATGTACAAAGTACAAATAAATAATGGATGCTGTAATAAACCTGTTTGTAGTTTGTACATTTTTATTTTTTATAGTCTGTGTCTGTTTCGGTGTCTGTGACTATGCGTATTCTGTATTCAGTATTGAGTATTTTATACTAAGAATGAAGCGCACATCCATTCCGATAAAAACGATTAAACCCATTAAATGATTTACGCCCCACTAAAAACTAAAACCGATGGACAAAATACCCAAATTCCCAAATTAAAGTATACGCTGAACGCTGAACACATTTTATTCAACATTCAAGATAAAACTGGGGAATCGCTAAAAAAAATTGACGATAAAAGATAAGAGATAAAAATCAGTAACATCAAACTTTGTTTTTCCTGGACTCCGTCCCCACCATAAAAAATAGGAAATAGAAACAGAGTGCGAGGAAGCATACATTTTTTGTACATTTTACATTATAAATGAATGCTTTTCATTTTGTAGTTGCTGTGCGTGCAAAAATAAAGAAGGAAAAGATGTAAGATGAAGAAGAGTACGAAATTTGCTGTACGTTTGAGATTTGAGATTGCAGAGAGAAATTCCACATTCAAAATCCAGGTATAAATTCCGAAAGGCTAGATTTTTATTTTTATTTAAATTTTGAATCCGAGTAGGTTGAAAAAGAAGAAGAAAGAGGAACACGACCGTCGTCGTCTTCTTCTTTTTCTTCTTGTTGCTCATCTTGTCTCGTCTTGTAGTGGAGAAAACACGTGTATCCATTTGCTCCGTGTATATTTATTTGATCCTTTGGAATTAAAAAGACGAGGAAAAGCCACTGTTGAAAGCTGAAGGTTCTGCATTTCTTTATTTCTGTACTTCTGTACACTGGAGAACTCGACTGAATTTTCCATCTGCTTCCTGCCAGACTCCAGACAAAGGATGCCACATGCATATTTAAGAGGATTTCTCTATATGCAGTTCTACATGTATTTTTACATGTATTTTCCGCCTTCATTCAACACACTAAAACATGCAGCTTTCAACTTGCAGATGCTCTTGGTTTAGACTAGTGAAATTCCCATACCCGGTCAAACGCACAATTCCGTCTTTTTTCTTTTCTCAAAGATGTACAAAGTAAAAGCTACAAACATGCTGTACAATCTATATGTAAGGATTTTCACAGAAAAATGTAGAATGAGGAGACGCCCTTTTCTGTTCAACTAAACTGTGTAATGTGTAAACATGAGTCGGCTCAGTTGCTCATTCATTCATTTTCATTTCACTCCCAGCTCTCACGCTAGTGTAAAAATCAAACTCAAATATCCTATTTTTTCCCTTTGGTCTTCGTTCAATATTCAACATGCACATTTTACTCTCAGCCTTCTTTCTTTACTTTTATCCTTCGTTTCTGAAGTAGATCCGGAGTCCGAATGAACAAAGAAGGAAAGGAATAAAAGAAACAATTCTGGAGGGAATCAACGGAATTAAAAATTCTTCCAACTTGTTTCCTTTTTCTGTAAGGGAAAAGTCTAGGAAAAGCAGCTGCAATCTGTTCCACTTTTCATATTTTTCCTATTTTCTCGAATCCCGAGTCTCGAGTGTCCCAACCCCCAAAAGAAAGTAAAACAGACCAAGGACCAACGTCCAATACACAATATACAATACAATACAAAATACAAACACGAAGAAGTCGAGACGTAATGACTATAAAATTACGACCAAAGACCAAACCTTTTTTTCAACATCCAATTCCCAATCCAGTCCAGGAAAAAAAGACAAAGGATATTTTGTATCATGTGGACTGTGGACTGCAGAATGTGGGTATAAAATACAAGATGTCTTTGTGCAGTCTGTCGCCTCCCTCAGCAACACTTGAACTTTAGGTCCACAGAAAAAGAAACTTGTACATGGGCAAAATACGCAATACAAAATACTGTATACACAATGAAACTACTACAACCAAAAGTAACCTCAAACCAAGATCAAAACCTAGTAGAATTTGTCAGGGAAAAAGTATCATAAAAATTTCCTGGAAAAGCTTGTTCAGAAACGTGAGGATTTCTTTCCATTTTTTTCTCATTGCTCATGTATTTTTTATTTTGAAAGAGGAAGGAGTCTCGACTCTTGAGTCTCTAGAGGAAAAAGAATCAGTCCAAAAGAGTGGAAAGTATGAGGAATTATTATGTATTAAGAAATGACTTTTTAAATAAGCTCCTCTCGACTTTCGACTCTCGACTGCTCATTGCTCATTGCTCATGTTTTTGAGTTGTTTCGTGGAGTTCCTTTGGAGTGGATTGGTGAAGAATGAAGAAGAGGAGGAAAAGTAATGTAAAACGTAAAACGTAAATACTTGATAGAGACTGGGAAATAAAAATAAGAAAATTAAGAGCGGAGGAACTATTGTGTCTTTTAAATGGTATTGTCTGAGTTGTGAGTTGTGAGTGTTGTGAGTGTTGTGTGAGTTGAGGAATGAGAGAAATAAAGAGTTGGTTGTTGATGCTGTCATAAGAATTTGGGAAGTGTGACAGTCAACGGTCGAGAGTTGAGAGTTGTAGAATTGTAGAGGAGTTCAGTAGGGAATTTTAACATGGCAAACAAATTCCAACCAACTCGTACCTACTTTTATTCTCATTCTCTTTTTCTTTCATCTACAATCTACACTCTACACATATTTCGTATTTCGTATTTACATTTCTTGGCAAGCTCGAGACAAAGTCATCTCATTTCAACTCGACTCAACTCAACTCCGTTTAGTTCAAGACACAGGACACTGTTACATTTTTACTATTTCATTTTTACTACCCACATCCAAACACAAACACAAGTACACTCAACATGAGTCTCATTCTCTCTAATAAGCTCAACTCTGAAACCACGAAAAGAGCAACAACCAACTCGAGTACTTATTTACTTATTTAGTCTCATCATATAATAATAATAAAAATAATAATAATAATAATACGCTTCTTCATCTTGTTCCCTCTCAATGGTCCACACTTTTTATTTCTTTCGAGAGGAGGATTTAAAAATATTCCATCTTCCATCTTGCGGAAACCCACAGTCACAATCACAAGCAAAAGCTATCCAAGTACATACAAGTATCGTGAATGTAGAATGTAGAACAAGAGGGAATTCTACAGGGAGGAAACAATCTCAAACTAATTATCATTTATTATCTACACAAGTAGGGAGAAACCAAAAGGAAAAAGGAGTCCAACTACATAAAACAAAACCAACGGAATAACAAATAACAAATTATCTACACTTTTTACAACAAAACAAAACAAAAAGATTTTTAACTCTTCTGTCGTTGTGTATCATGTATTCCTTTGAGGCTTAAGACTTGTGACTTGAGTCTCCAATAATAATAATAATATTATGTACATTCGAAATTCGACATTCGACACGGACTAAACTTGATGTAGAAAGAAATTTTGAATCCTGATTTCAGACGGCACTGTAAATTGTACATAGTAAATTGTAAAGCACAAGTAAAAAAGTAAATGATATTAATGACTGGGAAGATTTCCATGAGATAAACTGTGCAAAAAGTACAAGTAATTTTGTGGAAAAAGTAGTAGAGAAATAGGACAACTTAAAGGGAGTAGAGACATCTCACAATTCACAATTGTTTCATTATCATTCTCATCAGTTATGTTTCGCCTTGTAAAATACAACAATAAATAATCTACAGCCACGTCAAACTCAAAACTCAAACAAGAGCGGAACACAAGACACCAGACACCACGAGACACTGATAAACTGCTGATTCGAGAGAAACCGAGACATTTTCAGTGTACAATTGAAATGGAAAAGGTAAGAGTAAATGGCTCTTTTTCCTCTTCTTGTTTCTGGTTCTTGTTCTTGTCTTCGCACTTGATTCTTCATTCTTCATACTATCAATCACATCACATCCATGTACATTTCACACTGTACATTATTAACCGAGATACACAATATATTATCTGTGCATCTAGCGAATCCACTACAACGTACAACGTAGAAAATCCACCTCGAATTTACAAGAGTCACAAGTCAAGAGTCTCTCTACAACTGGAGATGATGAAAGAAATTTGAAAAGGTGGAACAGAAATGCTTTTATTCTTTGGCAGTCAACCTACCACTCGCAATTCGCAATTCTCAATTCGTCTGATTCTACATTCTAGATTCTACTTGAGTCTCTATTCTCTATTCTCTCGCTACTTTCATCAGCACAATCCTAATCATCTCAGAACGAAAAGAAAAGAAAAGAACGAGAAATGGGGAAATTAGTCACCTCGCTCAAGAATCAAGAATCAAGTGGAGTCAAATCAAATTAAGTAATCCCAATCCCAAAACACATTCACACATTCAATTCTCATCAGCATCTCTTGACTCTTGACTCTTCAACTACTTACAAACTCGACTCTAATTAATTCCACATTATCAATTACACAGGACATTCATGAATGAATTGGGCAGGAATGAATTCCCGAATTAACCAATATTAATTTGATCCTCCTCCGAAATATAACAAACTCAAAACTCAATCAAAAATATGAAGCATATGATAAAAAATAAAAAGATTTTGTATTCTGTGCGTTGGGTAGAATTGTGTATTATATATTATGTTGTGTGCGCACAGGAAAAAAGCTGCCTGTTGCTGACGTTGGATTTTGGCTTTTGGCTTTTGGTTTCTGCAACTTTTACAAACGGCAAACGGGAAAACTGAAACTTGATTGAGCTTCATTCTTTCCGTCACTTTATTTTCATTCGTTCTTCTTTCTTCTTTTTAGCTGTGGCTTTTGGCTGTTGGCTTTTGACTTTTGACTAGTGTGCAATTTTCCACATGAAAACATGATATAAGTTTTTTCAGACTAGACTCTACATTCGAGATTCTAGATTCTAGACACAAGATACAGGCTACAAGACGCGTAAAGAAAAGAAAAGATTGTAGAGTTAGAAACTAGAAATGAGAGGGAGTTACAACTTGCAACTCGGCCAAATGACATCATGTGGAAGGAAGAGGAAGGAAAAGAAAAGAAAAAGTCAAAGGAAGGAAGCCAAATTGACAATTGACAATACAATAATTTAACATGAACTCGGAATACAAAACAGAAGAGAACCATTTACATTTTACACATAATTTCTAATTCCGAGAGCAGAAATTGCCAACGGTGGGAAATGAGAATGTGGAACCCAGACAAAAGACAAACGACAAGGGACAAGAGAGAAGAACAAGAGAGCAAAATAAGAGATGATAATGGCCAAGTCCCACCTCCCACTTTAAACTCCACTCTTTTAAATCCAAAAACACATATCTAAATCTACAATCTACAAGAAAACTCGTCCCTCATCAAATACTCACGTTTTTCCTCAATACTCAATACCACTCGGTGACTCTACATTCTAAATTCCACAGAGTACATCTCCAAATTTTACTTATCTTGTCAATTGTCTTTTCTCGCTTGTTCTTTTAAATAAACCGCCCTCCACTTGAAATGAAATGAACCCAAACCTCTTATTTATGTATTCCATCTTTTCAGTTTGTTATCAAGTATGAAAATTTTTGCATGTTTAGCAAAAAATAGTGTAATAATTTTGGTCTTTTTTCATTTTGTAAAGTTATCCACAGAAAAAACAGACAATATTCAAGTTGATGAAAATTCCTGTAGACCAAATAAAAAATAAAAGACAAAAAGTACTGATACAGCATGATTCTGAACTTTACATCATTCTGTATTGAGCATTGATATTGATATTGTGTAGAGTGTAGAGTGCGCAGCAAGAAGAAACAGAAGGACAAAAATGAAATGTCTTGAGACTTTTTAAAGGGAGCATGTCCCAATTGACGACGAAAGGAATGATAACAAATAAGAAAGAAAGAAAAGTAAAATCCTACGGAATCCGGAGTCCGGAGTGTGGAAAATACATGACACATGTACAATGTACAATGTAAAATGGACAAGGGAAGAATTCTCATGCAGAAATTATACGTGCAGCGACTCACAAAGTGACACCATTCAAATTCAATGGGAACAGGAAAACCGAAAATGAACTGAAATGAAATGAAAGAGTGCAGTGGAAATCGGATTCGGAATTGTACGAGATTCAAGATTCGGATGAGCCCGAGATGAAGATGATAACACTTTGTATTTGTACTTTGTATTTTAGGTCTTACATTTTCCATTACACATGCACGGCCGAGAATTTAAATTAATATTCTCCCTCTCACAATATTACATAATATTATCTCCATCTTTTAAACAAATTTCTTGTTCGAATAATATATTATATTTTTATCTGCCCCTCTTTTGGATTTGGGTTTGGGTTTTGTGGCTGTGGAACATAAATGTTTTGCGTTTTTCATGCTGTCTCCATTTATGCATTTTATTTTGGAGTCAGACTCGGAGACAGCAATCCTCAATGAAAAAACTGCAATCAGCTGACAGTGGGACTAATAAAACTAAATGAATTTTCTTCTTCATAATTTTTAAGCAGTCCCTTTTCTTCTCAGAGGAAAGAGTTTAGATTCTACAGACAGAAAACAGAAAACAGAAAAAGTGAGATGAAAGAAATGATTATGTCTTGACTTTACGACCCTTTGCATATTTTTTCAAGGATGAGCAGAATACTGAACAAAAGAAAGTCGGGATTCGGAATTCAAATTAAAAGGCTGGACTTTGGAGTCTCGAGGTCAATTTCCATGTTCTGTTCTGCTGATATGATCTGGATTCTGGGGTCTGGTAGTGTGCGGTGCATTAGTACAAATTATATGGACAGCAGATAAAAATGCGAGGGAGAAGAGAGACAAGAGACCAGTGAACTGGAGCCCTGGACAACTGAATCGAATTGACAGAACAGAGTTGAAAATAAATGGGCCATAATTTGTCCATCTCTTCTTCAATCTTTACTCTTCATCTGGAGCTTGAGCTTCTTTTACTCTACTTTTTGTGGTATTTTTTCCCATCTCGTTTTCCTCTTTTCATCCCTCTCAATAAAATCCTACAGACTCAAGAATAAACATGATGCGCCAGCATGTACAAAAGTATTTACATATTTTTTCTCATGCTTTTGGTGTGACTCCAGTTTTTACTTTGATTTGATTTTCGCGGTTGATCCAACTCGTTTGATTTTAATTATTGTATTTAATTGATCTAGTTTTGAGTTTTGGGTTTTTGGAGAATAAAAAGTATTATACCTATATTTTTTAACGGTACTCTTCCGAAATATTCATTGTATTGTTCAGCTTGAGCATTGAGGATTCAGAATTGAGAATTGAGAAGTGAAGTTGGATATGTTGAAAGTTTTGAGGCTGAATTGTACACCAGAGAGAAAAGTGAGAGCAATAAAAGACAATGATATTTCTATCCGTATGAATTGCAAATGGGAGTGTAATAATGACCAAAACCCGAAACCGAAACCGACACCAAAACGGAAATAGGGAAGATGTGGAGAATTGGAGAATGGGAAAAGCATGCTCAATGTTCAATTTTCAATGTGAATGTTCTCAATAAAATAACCGTTAAACTGTTCACATGAAAAGGAGAGGCGAGAAAACACCTCGAGCTTCTCGAGCTTTTCCATTCCATTTTCCATTCTTCAGTGACGCAAGCCAAATGACATCAACAAAAACCAAAACGAAAACGAAATGACGTCACTTGACTCATTCCACAAAAAATATTTAGAGTTCTAAGCTCAAAACAGCTCCAAACTCCAAACTCCAAACTCGACTTGTCGTTTTCGCCGTCTTCCATTTTCTATTTAAAAACAGAGGACAAAATGATTCGAGGTTGTTTTTTCACTCTTTGAATTATTATTTATATTATTTATTTCAAATTGGAGATGACAACAACCTGAAAAACATCTACGTTGAACCTTGACCTTTTTAAAGGTAGGCTTAAGTAATTTTTCTAAACAACTTGTTGTGACTTGTGGCTTTTTTGATCTGGCCTAAAGTCTAAAGTCTGACGTCTGAAGGAGAGAGATAAAAAGGAGGCAATATTAAATATTAAAGTAGAAATATTGTAGTTTTTTCAAATTTCAAATCCCGTAACTCCAATTAAACAACAAATGTGAAGATGGAATTGGACTTACGCAAGAAGAAAAAGAAATGACTCCTTTTGACTTTTGGCTTTTGACTTTGAACTTAAGTTTAAGTAACAAGCCATTTTCCATTTTCATTTCATTTCCTCCATGTCAACTTCCCTTTGAACTACGAGAACGAGTACAAAAAACACACATGTGCACATGTGCACTGGAAATTGGAATTGGGAAATCCAAATGGATTTATCATTTCCACTTTTACCTTTTTCTTTTTTTTCAAAGTATTTTCTTTGGAAGCATAAAATGTTGACAAGAAATTACGCCTCAACAATTACTTTTCATGCTTGCGTCTTGAGTTTTGAGGATCTTCTTTTTTGCTTGCTGTTTTCCTTTCATGTTTAATGTTTGATATTTGATGGGTGGGGAACTGAGAACACGCACAAATAAAAAACCAAGTTTTTTAGTACAAAGTACATGGATTTTGTTCACTTTGTGTGGATTGTGGATTTTACAAGGGAAAAGTAAAAGGTACACCTAATAAAATAATACACAATATAAATTGTACATGGTCCTTTTATTTACATTATTCGTGGAAAGAAAAGCCCGTTCTTGTCAATCAGAGACCATGAGACGATATCAAAAAGAGAAAAAGAGAGATATTCAAAAGACCAAACCCCAAAATCAAAGTGCCACACAAACGGAACCAGGAACAAGTACAACAGTGCAAAAAAGAAGAGAGCAGAACGTGACGCACGTGACATGACATTTTCTACAGAGAATTGAGAGTGACAGGTCTGAATTCTCAAATGCTCAAATCCGAAATGTGAAAGTGATGTTTCTGTTGTTTACATATTTTTATACAGCGGTTTTCTGGTTCCTCTTCACTTTTTCGGGATGAGCATGAGATGAGTCCAGTGGAGAAAATAATAATGACAGCAACCCAGAATCCAAAAGGACAGGAAGAGGAAGAAGAATCCTGTCTTTTGGTCGGGGTTCACTTGTCCACCGTCCACTGTCTTTTGTCCATTGTCCAGCGTCCATTATTCATGTTCCAGGAAGAGAACGGAGACACAACAAAAGACACGGAGAACGCAGAAAGTTCATTCTGTGAACTCTATGGAATATTTTGCCATTTATTTATTTACTTGTTTATTCAGTGGCTGTCTTAAAGACGGACAATAAACGACAAACAACAAACGACAAATGGGAAACGGGGACAATGGACACAATTGAAAATGTAAAGAAAAGAAAATCTTTTACCTTTTATCTTTTAGGTATACAAAATATAGAAATAGTAGAAAATTCAGAGAATGAGAATGAGAACAAGAAAAGAAGAGGAAAATAACATGACTCGTACTTTGTACTTTGTATTTTGTACTAAACTCTTCCGTTTAATCATTATGATACCCATTTTCCCTTTCGCCATTCTCCCTTTTGGATTGTGCAATCTATACCCTAGAAAAATCAGAGTAGTGAAAAATCAAGGCACGTGTTTTCATTATTATTATCTATTCCTGCAAGAGCGCAGAGATATTCACCATTCACTATTCACCGTACCAAAATCTGCATAAAACATACATGTACGAATAATATTCCACTTTCTCCATTCATAATACAGAATATGTAATATATAATATACTTTCTCCAACCCATGTGATTTTATAGCTGTACTCGTACAAGAGATAGGAAGGAATATGAATATGATGAAAAATGAGGAAAGGGAGGAAAGAGTAGCGTGTAGCGTGTATTGTGTAGGATGTATGAAATATGAAAAGAAAGTAAAGGGAAAGAGGTCTCTGGAGAGGGGAAAGAGAAGAGGTTGTATGTATGTAATCAGCGAGCCGGGACTTGAATGTTCCTCGAGTGGAGTAAAAGTAAAAAGTAGAAGGTAGAGTGTAGAGTGTAGCGGAAGAAGAAGACGGAGAAAAGACGCAGCAGAACAAGAAGAAGATTAAAGATGACTTAATATGTGTACATTCTATATTCTATATTGTAGAAGTAGAAGAAGTAGATAGGACGAAGTAATACCTACGGAGACTACACAATACACAAAGTATGATAAATGGAGTGTAGGCCGAAGAATGTGGATGTGAACGGGAAAATATTCACCCAGGAAATTCCTGCCCAGTCCCAGACTTGTTTTAAGTAGGTATAAAAAACTTGTTCAACTATCTCCATCTCCAATGCTCAGTGTTCAGTGTTCAATGTGCAGTTTGAGGGGAGGAAGAGCAACAGAGGGAAAAATTGGCGTAATGGAGATGGAGATGGGAAATTGTCCACAACTCGACAACTCCACCGAAGACTGGAGACTGGAGAAGACTAGTGGAATGAAATGGAGTGGATAAAAAGAGGAGAAGCAGCAGGTAGGCCATTTTATGAACCTCATACATCCAACACGAAACATGGAATATCGAGTATCGAGTACACACTGTACAAAAGAGAACGGAAACGGGAGGAAGAAAATTCCAAGATTGTTAAAAGGAGAAGACTTTTTATTTGCTCATCTCCTTCTCCGCCGATTCAATTTAACGTTCAGCCTGTTAACTGGATTCCACATGACAATGACAATGACTCTGACAAAGAGGCTGACAATGGCAATCATGACCATTTTCTTTCAAGTTTCTCCATCTTCAGTTTATCTTCGATTGAGCCTTGTAGTTCTTAGTTCGTATTTGGTAGTTGATAGAAAGGAGTAACAGGATATGAGACTTGTATTACTTATGTAAATTGGAGCCTGGAGAAAGTTGTTCTCCTTTGACTTTCCTTTGAGGCAGTTGATTAGGATGTGATGGAGGAGCAGGTCGAGCTCATTTATGTCTACGTGTCATCTGTTTGTCTTAGACAAAAACAACACTGTCAACGACTTGGAAGATCCTAGAGAAAACAATAGCACTTTCTTTTACTTTCACTCATTTTGTATTCCTTCGTCCCTCGTCTCGCAACTCACTGCACTAATTGCCTTTTCTTCCTCTTTTCCAGGAAATTCTACATTCAACATTCTACATTCTGTAGATTCTATTGTTTTTGGAGTTTGGCCTGAAAACTTTGACATGGTGAAAGTCAGTAAATGGACATTGGACATTGACACAAAATTGAAATGAAACATTTCATTTAAAATTGTCCTAGATTCCAAATTCCAAATTCGGGAATTCCTGTGAATTTTCAATTTGTAATTCCTGTCAGCTCCCTCTGGAGTCTGGAGATAACTCCCAATCGAATCACAGCTCACTCCATGAAAATGGATGGTGCATAATGGATAATGGATAAAGTACTATCAAAACCTTTCGTCCGCCTCACCTGAATACAAATTACAAAGAAGAGTACAGAGTAAAGTTATCCCATTCAAATTCATACTCATCTCTATTCACTCACGTCCTCAGCCAGCGCTATCGTCCACTAATTCCATTTACAGCTCCATTGACAGTTCTATCCTCAGTCGAGTGGATGTGAACTATGCAGGAATTCACAACAAACAACAGACAACAGTAATTGATCTCAAGCTTCTTAATTTCATTTACATGTGTTTTCCTCCTAAATCCTCTCTAAAAATCATACATTGAGCTACAAAAATTACTCACGTGGACAAGCTTCATCGAGGAAATTTATCCTGCTTCGATTTTAATTTTGAGTTTTGAGGTTGTGGAATCGAAAATCGAAAATTGAAAAATCATAGAAAATAAAAAGAAATGTCATTCGATTAGGAGAATCAGACTTTAAAGAAGTTTTCTGGGAATCGTCAATCCTCATCATTCATCATTATTTTTACTTTAATTTTATTATCTTGGCTAAAAATTTGCTAAAAGATCTCTTGAAAGCCTAAAAAAAGTTGCAAACTTTTCTACTTGATAGAAAAAAGTTGAGACTCTTTAGTGTTTAGTGTTTAGAGTTGCATGACATGGTCACGTATTTTCAGTACCTTTTTTCCATTTCTTGCTGCTCCAGCATATACTTTCTACTTTGTACTTTTTGTACTTTGTATTTTGAATCTTTGGGCGGACTGCAATAATGAATGAATGTTGCCTCGTTGAGCCACGTTGTTGTTGAATGAGTCTGAGTTTGAGTTTGGTTGATGAAGGGACGAGAGACGGAAAATGGAGAGTGAAGAATGAAGAAAAGCTGGAGTCAAATGTAACGGCAGACTGGGAGACTGAAAGAGTTTCAAGTTTTTCCCTCTTCTTTTGTTGTTTAATTGTTATTGAAAAGACTTTGCTTCGCTCTCAACATACAAATGAAAGCAATTTACTCAAATCACGCTCCTTTTTTTTTACTTTACTTTCCCCAACAACCAGCATCACATAACATCACATCACATTTAGGTACTTTTTTTTTAAAAAACGGCAGAGAGAAAAACAAGGTTTTTACTTTTTACTCAAAGGAAAGAAGCTGAGAAAGAGAACAAGTCTTGAGCTTGAGCTCGTCATTGTTAATATTATTATTATTATTATGACCGAGTTGTTCTTGTTAATGCTCCTGTTTACGTCCACGTACAAATGTTCTGGTTTCCAACACAAACTAAAACTAAAACTAGACCAACTTGAGCTACTTTGACTAAACTTTTCTGTCAAGAGTTTCCAAAAAAATACTGAGCAAATTATAGCAAAAATACCCTTGCATCAAATAGCAAATTGAATGTTGAAACTAAACTAAAAAAAAAACTCGGGAATCAAATTTCTTTCGGAATTTTACGTTAAATTCAGGCTGAATTTTTCATCGACTGATAAATGATAATACATTTGGCGATTCAAGATTCTAGATTCAAGATAATAAAGTCGGGCTGGTTCCCGAATTTTTGTTATTGCCCTTCTTTTGGTTTATGGATCATTTAAGAATATGACACGACTCGAATTCCAAATTCCGAATTCGCAAATTCACAAATTCGCCAGTTGCGAATTGGGAATTGAGTGGAGAATTACTGAATCAGGAACGTGAAAAAAAGGGAAAAGTGAAAAGCATTTCTTCATCTCTTGAGATTCCAGACTCCAACCTCCAGACTTTTGAGACCTCATTTGAAATTTGTACACAACATTTTATGTGCAATACACTTGACTGGAAACATAATAATATATTATAGTTCCTTAAATTTTTTAACCATTTCAGATGCGGGATGACGCTACAAAACTTTTTTATTTCCCATCGACACACTCTTCACTCTTCACTCTTTATTCTTCACTCTTCAATTTCTCCAGCATTTTCTCTCCACATAAAAACTTTTGGAGAAACTCCCAAGTCCATAATACATAAAGCATAAAGCTTAATACGTAATACTTAATACGCGATACATAAGCTGCATTTTATATTTTATAATATTCTTCTCCCTTTTGATGAAATATGCAGAATTCTGAATGCACATGATCATTTTGTAACACATAAAAATTTAATACTCTTCACTCCACAATTCTAATTCCCTATCAATTTAAACTTTGTATGCGTGTCACCTTTTAACATTTAATGCTAATTTAGCCTCAACTTTGATACCTTTTTCATAATTTATCTTTAAAATCGCAAAATCCAAAATAAAGTTGATAGATAATACCTTTTTCTTTTTTCAGTTTACTATTGAATATTGAATGTTGCGTGACAAGGAATTTAAAAAAAAAAACTGGAAAATGGCAAAGAATCTTGATTATAAATTATAATAGAAAACGCAATAGAAATTGAATGTCGGGGAATTATAAAAGATGAAGGATGAAGGATGATCGAGGACCAACATTTAGGTTTAGGAATTTTCGATAGCTTTGTCTTGTGCCAATATGGTGGATTTTTGGCACGTTGTTCAAAGTATTGATTGATTATCGCCATTGAGCATTGAGCGACATCAATAAATCCAGAATCCAGAATCCAGAGCGACATTGATGGCAGTCCTTTGTCAATCCGTTTTGACACACGCCGAACCACGGCACACGACATGACATGACAAATACAAATAAATAATAATAATAATAATAATATTTTATTACATTTTTGAGCCATAACTCATCCGCTCCTTTTGAATGTTGAACAGAGACTTTTAATTGACATGGAAAGTGGGAAATGGGAAATGGGAAATGGGCGACGGACAAAAGAATAGAGACTGGAGAAGAGGATAAAAGAGGAGGATGGCATGACACGTCATAATAAGCGGAATAAAAGCAATAATCCTGGCGGAAAAATAGGTTGTGGTGGTGCTCCTGTTCTTTCTGTTCTGTTCTGCCGTATGAATAGAAAAGGTACAATTTCATTGTAATGTTGCTCATATAAAGTACAAAACTACATACGCAATGCTCACATAAATATTAGCTCCGTGTTCCCTGTGTGTGACTGGAGCTGGAACTGGAACTGGAAGAAATGTACATGGGTGATAATAATTCAATTTTCTACAAAAAGTAGGAAAAATACAAAATGTACCAGACCAGAGCAAGGAGACTTTTCTACAGAGCACAACTAAAAAGTAGGGAGAAAAGTAGTAAAAAAAGCTGGTGAAAATATTATGAGCCGTTCGCCGTATGCCGTATGTTTCTCTTCCTTTTTTCCTTCTTCCATGTCTACATGTTACAATGTTACATGTACTCTACTTTTTATGGGATATTCTCTTGTTCTCTATTTTTCTCTTTATTCTTCCACACATGATACACATTACACATTACACATGAACTTGCTCACATGTATTGTGTGCGCCACATCTTTTTGTTTAGAAAAGAGGAGAAGGGGAAGGTGTGTGGTGTGTGGAGTGTGGAGTGTGGAGTGTGGAGGAGAGGCAGGCGCAAAGAGAGCAATAAATAGTTGTTGTGCAAGTGAAAGTAGAAAGAAGATTTTGAGAGAAGCAGATGTGCCTTCGCCGCTACTCTTCTTTTTCTTGTTTCAGTTTGATCTGGAGGGAATTGTAGAGATCTGTACTTTGTCCGCTGTTCACTGTAAACAAACATTGAACAATGCCAAATGTCCAAAAGTCCATGAATGTAGAATGTGGCAAATGTGTTTGTCTTTTGTCTGTCGGTGAGTTTGGCTTCAAAGTTGACTGGACAACAGACAACGAACAGAGATGAGAAGAGCGTTCTAAGTTTAGCAAAAACAAAAGAAGAGAGAAATGAATCGCTTACCGTCTTTTTTGTAGTAGAGGAGTTCCATGTGCCGCTCCTCCTCGCCCGTGACACTTTGCTGGATCTGCTGGAGCACGGTGCTGGAGGTGAGCGGGCCGTGGAGGAATGGACACAGTGCGGATTTTTGCATCACTTCCGCCCGGCTGAAACCACTCATTCGACAAAAATTGTCCGAGCAGTAAATTATGGCACATTCCGGTGATTGAGCATTTCCCAATAAGTAACTCCGATCTGCAAAAAGCAAAGGAAAATCAACTTCAATTTCATACTTTTCCTCATTTCATCTTTTAGCATTCATCATAAGTCATAAATCATAATTAAGGTGCTTGTCATCCTCTTAAATGTTCAAGTCGATGCTCATTATCAAAATCAAGAAACCCGCCTTTGCTCAAAGTTGTGAGTAATTAAGATTCATTCAGAATTCAGGATTCATGAAAGGAATGGAAATGAACCAAGATCTGCATTGTAAATGAGAAAGGAAACGGAAGCAGAATAAGAACAGGAAGAAGCAGAAGAAGAGAAGAGCTCTAGAGTCGTGTTGTGGAAATAATGGAATTAGCCAAATGAAAAGCAGTGGTCATAAATACCAAGAACAAGAAACAAGAACAACACTCAATTCAACCTGACGAGAAACAACAAACAACAGATTCCTTTCTTCTTTTCTACCTTTCTTCCTTTCTTCTTGGAACAGGATTACACATTACACAAGGAGTTACAATTACAATTTCAATTCATAACAATTATCCTCAGCCTCCGCCCTTCTTTCCTTCTTTCATTTGACTTCACCCAATTTGATTTCCTCTCCTTCAATTAATTCCACTTATGTGTACAATCTACAATCTACACTACACTTTAATTACTCCCTTTTCACTCTGTAAAACAAGTTGAGTGTTTATTGTTTCCTCACTAATTCAAACTCTGTCTCTACTTCATGCACCGTCATCTTTCAACTTTCTTTCTCGTCCATAAGAAAAGTGATGAAATGATGAAAACACTTTAAAGGGCGACGGAAAGAAATTTTAATATTTTGTGAAAGTTAAAAGTTTGACGACAGCCCAATAAATAAGTTAATGAGGTGCAGTGCAAACTACATATTGTAGACTGTAGATTTTATATTTACTGTGGTTTCCTGAAATGTAAGGAAAATGGTGAAAGATGCTGAAAGATGTGAAGAATGAAGACGGAAGGTAAATAATAAAAGTTCAAGTTGAAGTTAAAGCTGAATTTTGAATTTGAATTTGAATGAATGCCCAAAAAGTTCATACTTCCCATTTCAGTTCAGTTGATGTATAATGAATAATATTCTAGTAATAAAGCATGAAAAGATTATGTGGAGCAGGAGCCAGAGAAAGGAGAAAAAGAGGGGCAAGAAACCATGAGGATTTTATTTCATCCATGAAATTTATGGTTATGAACTCCACTTCTCGTCTTTTAGACTTTTCGAGAAGTCCACAGCGTGAAACAACCGCTGCCGCTGCTGCACGTCTCACGTCTTACGTCCCACGTCCAACGTCAAAAATACCACAAGCAAAATTACCAAATGAGATAATATGATTACACACTACACTTTTTATTTTTCAGCATTTACTTCCCCATGAATATTATTAAATGTATTATGTAAATTTATCTACACAACAAATTTGACGATTAGTGAATGAATGAATGTGCAAAGAAATTCACACTTCCACCAAAAAGCCTAAGTAAACAAAAATACAGTGAAAAAGTAGTTGATAGTTTAAAGGTGCCTTCAATGTTGAATGTTGAATGTAGACTGTTGAAGAAAGGAAGTGAATCCCAATTTATGAGTATGAATATGATACACGTGGATCCTGGATGTGTGAATGTAGTTTCATCTGTAGGATTCAAAGTACAGCTTGGCGGTTTGCGATTTGGGGTTTGGGAATTGGGAATTGCTCTATTCATTTTTCCCCCTCCAATTTTTATGTATCCAGATCAGAGCAGAGCTGGACGTGAATTTAGAATGGGATGGTCAAAGCTTCAAAGCTACAGGAGATCAACATGAGAATGAGAATTGAGAATTGAGACAGCAGACAGTGAAAAATCCCAGACTCCTCCACACTCTTTTTCAAGACAGTCAAAGTCAGAGGCAGAGTCAGAGTCAGGTCAAGTCAAGAATCAAGAATCAAGTGTCAGAGGAGCTTTGAGCTTTCTACTTTTTCCCACTTCCTCATAAATTCCCAGACTCCACGAATTTCCCCCTTCTCTTTTCCACGTCTTGTTTTTTGTGTTTTTGTTTTTTGTCCATCCGAAATCCAAATTCCACAGCCATAAAAGTGAAAAGTAGCCTGTGAAGTTCTTGGATTTTGAACTCGGCGATGACTGGAGGATGAAAAGCAGAGAAAAGAGAAACAGGTGAAGATAGAGAAATGGACAAGGAACAAAACAGGCTGAGTGTCCGAAATGACGTGAGAACAGAAAAACAGAAAAGCAGCAACAGGGAGCGGAGAATGGTGAAAAGATCCAGTAGTTTGTAGACTCCGTGTTTTTTTATCTGTTCCATGTTCCATGTCAAATGTACGTTGTACGTTGTACATGTCTCTTTTGACGCTTTCATGCTTCTGCTTCTTCTCTGCCAAAACTCGGGACTGGGATACTCACGGGCTAAATGTGTGCAAAATTCCCACCCAAAAAAACAGAATGAGCATCAACAGTCAACAGTTTACGAGGGATGAGTTGAAGGCATAAAAATAGACAAACAGACAAAAAATGGAAGCTGGAAATGTCTACTCCGGTTTCCTTTCTCTTCCCATTTCTCTTGTTTTCTTTCCACAGATCACTAGATTTTAGATACTTTTACTTTCTTCAAAATGTACATTCACTCTCGTTTTCTAATTTGATTTTTTACCATTTTTTACCATATAGGTTTATTTCTAAAGTATTTTCTCGATTCTACTCAAATCAGTATAAAATACTAACAATTGTGAGAGTTCTTCATTGTTCATTGTATTTTTTTTCTTTTGTTGTGTGCATAATATTCTCTTTTGTATCTTTTTCAACACGCTTTAATTAGATTTACTTGCAAAAAATAAATATGCAAAGGTCAATGTCAAATCAAGAAAAATGATTGTAAACGTCACCGTCATAAAAATTAACAGATAATTTTTCAAATCGCTGAAATTGAAAATGACAGAACTTGACTTTCTCCAACATGAAATAAAAAATGAAGGGAATTGAAAAGCCTTTATTCTGGAAAATAAAACATGGACGTATAATTACTATTTTTCTATTAACTCCAAACTCCAAGCTCAAAACAAATACAAAAACGAAACCGAAAAGAGTGGACGATGAGACTACTTTCTCTCCACATGAAACTGGGATACATTCATGTAGTTTCACATGTGCTCCGATATTCGCTCCAACCCGCACACAACATTTGTTAATAATTAATTAAATGTTACGCAAGGAAGGGAAAACTGAGCATGAGAATGAAAATGCTAATGAATAGGAATTAGAAATTAGAAGCAGAGAGAATCATCCATCGATCAATTCTAATTACAAATTCCACGCAAACCCCGAAACCAGCACCTCTCTCCCGTTCTCCCGTTCAATACAACATTAAAAATTCAAAGCACACATATAATACACAATATATAATACACACCATAAAATACATTGTATAAGAAGTTGGTTATTAATTAGTCAGTGTATTAGAGGAATATTATGCATGAATTATAAATAAAAGTGGTGCGTCCAGCTGGACACATTTTACTGTCCCATTTTGTAATTAAAAGTAGTATCAATAGTCAATAGCCAATATTCTACAGTCTACAGACAACACTAAAGAGAGAGAGAGAAAGAGTCACGCAACGTGGGCTTTAGTCTTTCATTCCACTTTTTGTGATGAACAAAAGACGGAAAAGGTCAACCGGAAATACCCAACATCAAACCAAATATCCAACTGAAAATCGGGTGGTGGAGTCAGATTGATAGAATAGAAAATCATCAACGTTCTGGTCTCATCTAATCCAAATTCTAGTAAAAACAACGTTCACTGAATTCCAATTTCCTGTCGGCGGCGGATGTTTGAATTCTGGATTCTGCAGGACGTCATTTTATTTAGAAATTTCGCTCGAGGCGATTTGCTGCTTTTTGATTTTCCAAATTTTATATTTTACCGCTTTTTGCAGTCAGTAATGATGAAACATGATGCGTCTACAAAATTTAAATAAAAGATGAGGAAATTTGTGGCCTAGAGTTAAAACACTGGAGATTTTACTTGTCAGAAAACGGCGATTTACTTGAAGGGTTTGATTTGAAGAGAAAACCGGGCACCGGACACCATGTCATACTGGAGTTTTTCATAAGCTTCGAAAAGGAAATGAAAATAGGAATAATGTGGCCACAACCAAAACAACCACAACACATGAACAACGTTTTGCATTTTGGATTTTGCAACAAAACCCCCGAGGGCTATTTTTCATACTTGTACAAAATAGAAAATGGAGGAGATAGAAACTGCAAAATACAAAATGTATGAGGTTTTTGGAGGGTTATTCGTGAGAAATTCATCCGCTGTACTTCATTTGACTTGACTTGAACTAGATTAGAAAACACTTAGATAATGACCAGTGTAAATATTCTATCATTCTCTTTGTCTCTATGAGCAGAACAACAGAAAATAGTAGTGACTTTTGTATTTGTCTTTTGTCCTGTGTTCTGCACATGCATTATAAATTATAAATACTTTAAACTGTTGGGTAGTCGCACATCGCACATGTAAAATGTTTATGAAGACAGAGTGGATGGAGGAAATCTGTAAAACCACTGGAACTGAAACTGAAACTGGACTGGAATTCTGGGTCTTCGTACAAGTGTGTGGATTTTGTTGGATAATTATGAAAGTTTCGCTTGAGACAATGATAATAATAAAAGGCGCATCCACAACAGCCAACGGGCTTTACTGTACATATTAAACATGTTTTTACAGTATTTAGAATTAAAGAGAGAGTCCGGTCTGCGTCTGGTCTGGTTAAAATGGCAAGTGGAAAATTTAGAAGAGTAAAATGTAAAATGCGATACTCTTGAATTTCAATTCTTCCTCTGCACTTGAAAGTACATGCTGTCCATAGTTTCCCAACTCCAGCCACTTTTAATATACACCATGGAAACGGAAGCAGTCTAAATAATTATACTAAGAAATTCGGAAATGAGTCAAGAGTCGAGAGTCAAGAGCGGGAATGAAGATGATACAATTTACTAGAAAGTTGTATTAGAAATAGAAATGGATCTGACTTTTGAGTCTATTGCAATTTCCATGTGCAAACTCCAAAGGGAATAAGTTAAACCGGGGTTAGCGGAGGAATGAGGAATAAGACGGAGTCAAGAGTGAAGAGTGAGGAGTCGTCTTAAGCCCCTGCAGACACTCGCCGTAAGGATTAGCTTATTTATTAGAAAAGACAAACACTCTGATCCAACAACTTTGAATCTAATGGAATTACACCAAAAACCAGGAACCCTCAACACAAAGTGTCTACACTACACAAAATACTAGACACAAACATATTCAAACTAATGTCAACTCCTGCTCCAGCTTCAATTCTTGTTCTAGTTCCAGTCAGACGAAATCCACACACTTTTAATCCTTCTTCTTCCACCCTCCGCATTTTACATTACACTCATTTACAGCGACAAAAGTCAAAGCCGAAGCCAAAGTCAACGTCAAAAGTTGTTGCCAATAGAACCAAGAAAATGGTCCAAGATTCCAAAGAGACTGTAGTTTTAAGCAGTGCGTCACTTGACTTGACTTGGGCACAGACTAAACTGTTCTTTCGGTATTCCGCATTAATTTAAAATGAGAAGCTGTTTCTGGTTGAGGATTCAAGAAAAGACGGTATTAATTATTTGTACAGTGATGAGACGGAGGATGGACGAGTCATTTAACATCCTTACTTATTCAACATTACGCATCAACTTTCATCTTTTCCAATGACCACCACCGTCACGCTCATTAAACAGCATTACATTCCTTGCTATTTTTAGCTACAGACTTCAAATTTAGTTTGCCGACTTTTCCATGGGCATTGGACCTGAGAAACTTTCCACTCGACTCTTGAGCTCTCTACTCAACAATCAACAAAATACCCATGAAATTTCCTTATATTTTCTTTCCAGGCTCCAGGCTCAATTTTTTTGGATTGGAGTTGATTTAGTTATTTTGTAAAAAATCATCTTTTACTTTTTTTCCTGTTTCAGTCTCTTTTGACTTTTGAGTTTTGAGTAGCGAAATCATCCGTCATTTAGCTGTTCAAAGGGCGATGTAACACTGAACACTGGTGATGATGCATAATAATTAGCATGATTATTCTCTGATTACATGATATTTTACTATTTGCATTTTGCATTCATCTGCCTCTGGTCACTGAAGCTGAACACTGAATACTGAAACTGAAGAGGAGTGGTAAGTGAACGAGCTCTTGGTAATAATTTTAATGTGGATTATGATTGCGCTGTCTGCCAAGCTAAACGTCTCCAGTCTCCAGTCTCCACCCTTTGAATTTTCCTGGAATGCTCCAGTCAAAACCACAAACAAAGCCTACGCTACAGAAAATGTAAACCAGAAGGAGGAATTTGCATTTGGTTAATTTTGAATTGTGAACGGTTAACGTGATACGCATTAGGAAATTCCATGCATGTAGCCCATTGTCTATATTTTAGGTTGTAGGTTGTCCGATGGATGAAAAGCAGAGCCCATCCACTCACACTCACACACACATGAAGAGAAAAAGGACGGAAGCACCAGGAACCAGCAAATTACCATTTAGCATGATGATGATGCCCATGTGTAACAAGTTAGGAGAACCAAGAAGCATTTCCACCGTCCACACACCACACACTTCATTCCACATTCTACTTTCTCATTCTCACAGTGTAATAGCTTCTCATGTCATGTAATTTCGGTCTGTGTAATGTGTACTACATACGAGCTGTGCAATATACTCTTGTTCATGTTCATGTATAGATGAAGCACTTGTACGCATAAAATGTGAGCAAAAAGTAGCCCTTCGCTGAGAAGAGAAGAGAAGAAATTTGACATTTTCCATAATAAAGTTGTCTCACATGGACTTTCTCCACTTTCTCCTTTTGTCTTTTCACCCACTTTCTGTATACGTAATCTGGGATATAGAACATTATTACACATGATAATGCTCAAAATATGTAGGTTATCAAAAAGAGCACGTCATTTAGATCACGTGGAATCCTTTCCCTTTTCAACCTTACATAAAAAATACAGGTAGATTCTCTCGAGTTTCGAGTTTCGGGGAAAACATGCGAAATGTAAACTGGCAAACTGACATTCATTGCTTCATTCGACACCATTTCATTTTGTCAAGTGGTAAAGGGAAAAATACTTTTCTTCTGTATGTTTTGTACAGTACAACTAATTTCTCTTTTTTATTTGGATTTGAATTTGAATCCTTGTCAGACAAATTTAAAACTTTCCCATTTCACCAACTACATTAAAAATAGTGTTAAATTGTAAATGTTGAATACTGTTGATGTGAAAAGTAAAACGTAATTACATTATGTTTATACATAATGAATAATGTCAGCTTCTCCTGGGCACTCGGTACATTTTTGAAGTGAATCATGTTCCTTGTTATTTGCTATTTGTTATTATACATTTGCGTGGATTATGCATGTATTTTACAGGGGAGTAATGAATTGTTCAGGAGTTGAGGAGTTGAGGAGGAATTGGGAGAGATGAGCTTCTGACTGGTGACTTGTAAATGGTGACGTGTCGAAAGTCGAAAGTAGAGGATTCTGCTGGAGCATTTGCATTTGCACCTGGAACCCGGAGAAAGGTAGGGAAATGGATGGAGTGGAGGGTGAATGGAGTGAGTGAGTTATATTCATGTCTGTGTCTGGACTATGGACTATGGACACGTAGTCATGGTTTCACTTCATCCAAAATTCAGGAGAAGAAGAAGAGGAAAAGGAAACTCATTGAGTATGCAGGATACCAAACACCGAACGCCGAACATGGAGACATGGAGCTGGGCTCTTGGTTTTTTACTTTTTACTTTTTACCTCTTGGCTCTTGGGTCTTGACTCGTGGAAAATAAAGAGTGAAGAAAAAGGTGAAAAAACCTGTTCATAGATTTATGTGCGAAGAGTGAAGATCGTAGTACAGTTTACTTTGTGCCTCTTTTACCCTCTTCTACATACGTGTAACGTGTAATGTTTATCTATGCCTATCTGTAATGTATAATCTATAATGTATTCCCCACTTTCTCCATGTCTCCATTTCCATAATATATCATCCTCCTCGTGTCTCGTCTTATTTCCAACGACACATTCTGTCCTCAAGTTGACTAGTTGACGATTTGAAAAGTTGAGGAGTTGAGGAATGTTCTCAATTCATCCAGTTTTTTTGTATTCATGTTAAAATTACCACAGTATAAAAAATAAAAATCCATATTTAAAATTCCTTCAGAAAATAAAACACAAGCTTTGGATGAGAATTACGAATAACGAATCACACCCAGCAAAAACAACCATAAAATGCAGAATGTAAAAGAGATTATTATTATACCATTAATATTATTATTATTATGAATGCACATCAAAAATATCATGACAAAAAGATAAATCTCACGTCAGTTTCATCTACAATTTGCAACTCAAAAACTATGGAGATTTTGGCCAAATTGAATTGATAAATGACAAGTGACGTTGACATTGACGTTGACTTTGACTTTGACTGTGGCTGTATTTTCTAGTTTATTTTTCTCATCAGCCTGAATCTGAAGAACCTCCAGAATCTGGAATTTGTTTGTGCAGATTTTTCTCTTAAAAGGAGATTCTCTTGTTTAAGCAGTCGATATCGATCTGTCTATTAAACGTGATTCATTGGAGTCTTTTCAATCACAGAGTCAAAAAATACTCCTCCTTTCTTTTCCATGTTCCATTTCCGCTAATAGATAATCCAAATCCAAATCCGAATCTAAAGAGTCGAGTTTGATTCAATTCCAGGTTTAAAAGTAGACGTGGATGAATATGGACATTAAGAAAACAAGGAGCAGCGAGAAACCGACAAAAAAGAAGTACACAGAATACAGAATGTAGCGTGTATTCTATTTTCTATGGAAGTTGGGAATCAGTAATAGATTTTAGCCCATTTACACCGTGTTAATGATCATAAACCCGTGTAGGATAAATACAACAAAGAGTGTGTATTAAGTATTAAGTATAAATAATGAGCCTATCGCCTACACTCTGCCGTCTGCAGTTAAACACTTGCACTTGTTCTCCTCTCTCGTCTGCACTCTGCACTCTGTGAAATTCCGCCCCACCTTTGTATTCCCACTTATTTTTTCTCCCACTTCTCACAGACAGACAAACATTCCACAAGATGAATTGACCCGCTGATTCTCTTTTTCTTCTGGGTGAAACTGAGTGTGGAAAAAATTGGATGGAATGGAAGAGCAAGCTAAAAAGTAAAAAGCTCCATTTTTTTCTCATTCTCCTCTATTTTTTCTTCTTTTGCCTTGGGTTTGGTGTAGATATCTTTTATCTTCATCCCTTCTTTTCTTTGAATCTTCCATCTCTGTCTTTGCATAATATATAAAATATCGTACAAACGGGCTAGCGGATAGCGGATCAGGGATAAAGGGAAAAAACTATTCATGGGAACTCTTTGGTTTTTGGCTTTTGGTTTGAATTGACTCGACTAGACTCGACTTGTCTTTTACATTTATTCTTGAATCTTGAACAAAAAAATAAAGATCATCATCAGCATCAGCTGCAGCATCATCAGAATCAGCATCATCAACTATCAACTATCAGTCACCTCAAACTCAAACTTTATTACAGCAAAAAATTTAGCGTCGGTGCAAAAAGAGAAAAAAATCTCCATTATTTCCACTCTCTCGATTTTCAATAATTCTCCAGTCTCCAGTTTCTAGTTTCTACTTTCTACAGTTGACGTTGAAACTTGTGGGAAATTTTTCATCTCGTTAATTCAAAAATGAAAAGGACTTTATTATGCTCCACTTAGTTTTCCAGGTACAAAATAATAATAAAAACACGGGTTTCACTGAGCGTGGAGAAATGGAATAGAATATAGAATGGAAAAGTGTGACGAAACCCCGATCAAAGTTTCCATGCTCTATACTTTATACTTTATTCTGAATCTGTATCTTTATTTACTTTAATTTGGGCGGCTCCGTCTTCCGTATTTTCCGCGTTCCAAAGAGAAAATGAATACAAAGGATAAAGTCAAAGTAAAAATGGAGGAAAATTCCATACTTTTTCACTGTGTTATTCTTTATTCTTTATCTGCAAAATGGAGGTATCGAGCGTTGTGCAGATATGATTAAATCAAGATTCAAGACTCAAGATTCTAGATTCTAGATAAATGTGGAATGTGCATTCGGGCAAAAAATAAGAGAGGCAATTTCTTTCTTTGTAATATCAACCTTGATATTATTTAGCACAAAAATACCCTGTAGAGTTTAGAATTTAGAATATAAAATATAATAATAATGTTACAAAATACAAAGTACAAAGATTGGAAGTTGGAAGTTGGAGGCAGAAAAAGATATTATATTTATATTTTCTAAGGAGCGGAGTGCAGAGATGAATAATAGAAAATATTATATAAAAAAGCTATAATAAACTATTATGTATTATAACGGCATTATGCAAATCAAATTGAAAACATGGAGCAACTCAAAAGTTCTACAGTCTACAGTCTACATTCTATATTCAACCAAAAAGTAGGAAGAAAAAGTAAAAGAGAGAAAATTGTGTAAAAATGAAACAAGATTTTATTTTGAGTTAGCATCATGTTTACGTCTGTGTCTGCGTCTGTATCTGTGTCGACTGTTTCACATTATACGAATAAAATGTTACATAATGTTCACTGTAAAATGTTCCGTATTTCGTGTGCAGTGTTGAGGCAGTAAACAGTAAACAGCAAAGGAAAAATTGAAACGGAAGGCCGTTGAAAGGAGCAGGAAAAATAAAATGGGAGAAAGAAACATCATGGAAATTGTAAATTGGAAAATATTGCAAATTTTCCTACATTATCAACACCTAGACCAAACCAAACCAAACCAAACCATGAACAAGAATTGAAATGGAAATGGAAATACATGGAAAAATGGATGAAGGAAAATCCAAAATCCCAAACCAGGACAAAGACCAAGACGAAGAGGAAATGCTCAAATTGTTCAACATGACTGAATCTGAGAAAACGAAACCAAAAATCATAAATATGTTCAGGATTCCGCTTTTAGACCATTCAAAATCCAACCTTCGCTCATTCATCCAGCGAGGAAAAACGAGGTTGAAAGATATTCTTTTCTGCACATTGTACACATTTTACACTGTGGAAATTCTCCTGAAAGAGTAAATAAGGGCAAAAAGTAATCAATTTTATTATACTTTGGCTTTTTTCACCCTAAAACCTAAATCCATTTCCTTGACGGAATCTTCTCCAAATTCCAAACTCCAAACTCCAAACAAAAGACGGAACACAGAATTCCAGTAGCCCACAGAACACAGAACAGAATGGAAAAAGAAAGAAGGAAACATAATGCTCCAGCTGAAAAAGTAAACACATGGCGGAATGGAAATATCCAAAATCCAAAAACTAAAATGTGTGTAGTGTGTACACAGCAGAGATGAGAAATGTAAATAGGAGTCAAGTTTACACGGATTTTGAATAGGTGTTTTCCAAATTCCGAATGGAAAGCTCATGGAATTTCTAGCTTAATAAACTTGCAAAATACTAAGAAAAATGAAAAATGGACAAAACACACAGCGTTCATGTATAATGTATAGTGTATGTGATCAATGGTTTTTCCTTTTCTATCATTTTCCTAGACTTCATTCTTGAGACTTGAGACTTGATTTCCTTTTCAAATTTCTATTTTCAATACATTCAAAAACCCCGCTTTCTCCTTCCACTTTCCACTTTCTGTATTAGAATCCAAATTCGAAATAACGAGGACTAATTTCTCGCCCATAAAGAAAATCGGAGGTAGGAAAAAGTATTTTGTAAAGGTACAACAAAAGAACTACATAAATAAATAAATATCGACCGTTCGGCGGAAATGACGAGGGGAAATGAAAGGAGCGGAAATGGACATTTTCCATTGGTAATGTTCTCTGTTGTGCTCAAAATGTTCAATGCCCAATAACCACGATGAATAACGAATGACATTTATTCCAAATTCCAATCCTTTGTCCTTATTTGTTATTTGTTATTATTTCAAGCACAAACAATAATATTTTGTATTGTACCACTAAAATCATTTAGAATTTCGAAATGCAATAATAATAATTATTATTATTATTATTCCCCATTATTTGTTTTTACATGAAAAGTATGCTATACATTAATAAATATGTAAAGTAGAAAAGAAAGATTACCTTGACTGTCGAATTTCCGAATGACGGATTCGATGAGCGTCGTTTGACTCGCAACGTGACCTTTTCGGATCGGCATTTTCTCGTATTATATATTTTGAAGCTCGTCGCTTCCACTTGCACACGTATTTATTTTTATTTATTATTTTAGACACAATCGTCACAATAAAAACAACACAAAACACTCGCACCAATTTCACAGACCAAACCAGACCATTTTCTGCACTGATCTTCAATTTCAATCTAAAATCTAAAAAAGAAACACTTTTTTCTTCTTCTATTTTTGGTCTCGGATTCTTCTTCAGTCTTCTTCTTCTTCTGTTTGTTTTTCTCGGTCGAGGTGTTTTTCCTTCATTTTTTCAGGTTGAAATGTGGTGGTGGTACCCGCAACACCATTCATCACCTGAAATCAAATTAAAACAACGAAACCAGAATCACTAAAAAAATTCATGTACACCTCCAATCGCGCATCTCGCCATTAACTCTATCCTCTTTGTGTAAAGCTTAAAATTATATTATACTAGATACTAGATGTACTTTTACATCTTTTTTGTTTTGGAAACTGGAAACGAATGAGATGTTTTCTGCAAAACTTTATCTAGTAAAAATCTACTACTAAAAGTTATAAAAGGTATCATTTGGGATTTGTGGTCTGTATAATTATTATTCCAGTTGAAAACACAAAAGGTGAATTTTGGAAGCAAATAAAAAGTATAAGCGAATCAGGCTTGATTGGCTTTGTTATTTTCGTTTTTCCTGCAATTTGGATCGATATTAAAAATTGGATGTGAGATGAAGGGCAATTTTTATCTACCATTTTTTTTAGCAGTTGTGTTCAATATGTACACTTTGTATTTTGTACGTGTGAAATGTGAACCCATAAAAACAGTTTAAAATTATTTATTCCGTCCAATTTTTTCTTATGCAAGTGCATTTATTTAGTATTTTTTCACAAGAGAGGCTTAATAATTCCCGAAAATGATGAGCAATATTTTGTACATTTTGTATTTTTTGAGTAGTGGATGACGCAATTGAGTCTAGTCTTCAGAACAGATATTACACTCCGATTTGTTCAAGTAATAACATTAATATTGATATTGATCACCTTCATTTTCTCTAACAGATAATAATAAAAAATAGTGAAATACTTTGATCATCCTTTTAGTTGCTTATCAAGCTTATTTATTTGATGTTTTACGTCAGCAATCAGCAATCAACAATCAAAGAGTTCATCAATTTCAATATCATACAAAGTATTTGCAAGTTTCATAATATTTCCCTTGTGTTTTTCTTGTTGTTTGGTCTTTGATGATTGATGATTGATGAGCCCTAAATCCTAAATGTAAACTTATGACCTTCTAAATCTTCTAATCTCACAAGGTTTTCTTAATCTTGAACAAGATCCGAATCAAGACAGGGATTGTTTTGAAAATAAACATTTTATCTGGTATCTTTTGTATCGTTTTCCTCGTAGTCGACATTCGTGTAAAGGAGACACAAAATCTTTAGTGTAATCCTAATTGTAATTTTTATGTATTAAGACTGAAGATGGGAAACATTTGAGTTTCCTTCTTGAGCTGTTCTCAAATCATATGATGATTTATCTCACTTTTATTTGTACAAATCAACAAATGTACAAATGAAAATAATCTACAATCAAAGATCCAGTCCCATAAAATGAATATTTTTATTCGCCTTTTTGTACTTGCTTTACTTTATTTTTGCTGAATATTCAGTAAAATAAATGTTATGGGAGTAAATCCGAGTTTTTGGGATGTAAAATACAAGTAATAATATAAGACCAGCAATTTTTTTGTGTCCAGTATCGAGCTTTGTACATGAGAAACGAGGATACAAAAGATAGAAAAATGAAGAAAAGGTCATTCAGTTCTAATATATTCTCATTTCATCCATTTAAGTCCAGTTTCCAATGTCCAGTGTCCTTGTCAATTTATGCACAATGCTCAAATATTCCAAAAAGGGGATTTAGTCACAAGTTGGAAATCAGAAATCATGGAATTTGAGATGGTAAAGTCTCCACTAAAATACGCATAAAGTATAGCAGAATATTTCAAATGGAACAATTTTATTATTATTGTTCCTCTTTACTGCTTTTCTTTGGTTTGCTTCAGGCTGCAGGGAAAAGAAGAGAAAATAAAATGTCTTCTCGGAGCTGAGAACAAACCTCAAAGCTCAAAGCCAATACGCAACACACATGCATTTATTGTTTACTGTTCATAGCCATCATTTTAAATTCCACAAATACAAAATACATACTCTTTCCCATGAAAATCCCTAATAAACTGCACATAAAAAGTACAGATAAAAAGAAACGGGAAAGTGGAACACGGGTTTATATAAACATCTACTTTCGAAAATCAACTATTTACAATCGAAAAGTTCCACTTGAATCAAAAATAAAAACATGGAAAATGATGACTGTTGACCTTTGAACTTTGACCGATCAACCAAAAAACCAAAAGAAATTTCATATTGAAAAGACAACAAAAACAAAAACAACAAGAAATAGTATTGTGAGTCTATACTCTAAACTCTAAACTCCACTGTGCTTTCTTTTTTCCAGGTTTTTTTCTTTACTTGAGGTTAAGGCCTTAATATTTTGTGTAGATTGAACTGACTGGAATATTGACTATTGACTGTTTCAATATTCATTGAGGCTGAAACTGGAACTGGAGCTGAAAATATCATACACATGGAAAAAACCTTTTTTCTTGTTTCTTGTTCCATCACTTTTCGCTTTGTTCTCATTTTTCCATCGCTCATTGTTCACAGCGACAAACAGTTTGCTTTTATCTCTTCAAATTCAGAGGTTTGAGTCGAGAGTCGAGAGATGTAATATGCAAAATACAAAACTGAAGGGGGATTTAGAATGTGGAGCACGAGATACAGAAAGTAGAGAAAGAAACTACGTATAAAATATATAAAAGCTCTGGTCAAATCCGTAGAAGATATTAGATATGTGCATAACAATTGAGCATGGAGCTTTGAACGTTGAACAGTAAACATTTTGAACCTGCTGTCTTTTTTCTTGCTCTTGTTTTTGTTCTTTGTAAAGAGTAAAGAGAAAGTGGAAAGTCAAAAGGAAAGAGAAACGAGAGAAAAGAAAGAGAAAGAGAAAAAAATGTTTGTCCTGACTTTTGTTTTCTTTTTGGTGTATTGAGCGGACCCATCTGGATCTGGATATCGATATCACGGATATCAACTACCAACTCGGAAAACAAGGGAACAACAAAACACAAAACTCGTGTGCACTCTGGATTCTGGATTGTCCACTCCCTTAAACACACACAACAACACACAACACAACAGAAAGAGAATGCAAAACAGAAAACAGAAAAGAGAGCGGCATATGTCACCCAAAATAACCGGGAGCCTATAACAAAGATTACATGTAGATGCACATACGTGGATTGTGTACATTTTGATATGTATAAATTTATCCCATTCATCGATTCCTCATATTTCATGCTCAATCTTCCACATGTATTTCTGTGTTTGTGTTTTGTGTACAACTGGGCGCCTGGACGGAAAAATGGAAAACCCTAATGTGAGCACTGAACACACATCATACATCATATTTTATACGGAATGGATTTGTTTATGTACATTCAATGTACTACATTGTACACACTTTATGCACGTGTAGGAATCACTCGTATAATGCATAAATAAGTAAACAGGATTGTGGACAGTGTGCGACCTGGAGTCAACCTCCGTTTGTGTTTTGTGTACACTCTACACTGACTCTGATATTGAATATTGAATACATGCAGAATGTAGACTCTGTTTAGACATACCACAACAAAATTCCTCATAAAGTAAAGGGTAAACAGGACAATAAACAGTAGTTGAGCTGATTTTACAAGCGTACTTTAACTAAATAATTATTTGCTCATGCTCAATTTCCAAAATCCAAAATCCAGAATCCACAAGTTATCTAAAGTCAGAACAATTTAAGCCAGTTGATTTTTAAAATAAAAAAGCATTTTTTAAAATTTCCCATTCCTTCTTTTAATGCTTAATATTTAATATTGTATTAAATATATTGAGTTTAGTTTGTTCAAGGTAGATTTAAACTTATTATTTACACTATGAGCTTTTACCCTTTACTCTTCACACAATGATTATTCTTCTGTGTGCTACAGCCTGGAAATAACAAGGAACTCGTACTGAGAACTGGGAGTAAATAAAATGACTACAAATCATAAATGTGTCAATAATCCCGCTACAAATTCTCCTGTATTTATGTGACAATCCCACTCCATTTTGTATATTTTCCATTGTGTTTGTGTTAGGATTGTGACAGTGTAATGTGCGCTGTGGAATGGGGAATGGGTAATGGGTATTTCTCCCACTGCTCCAGATTGATAAATGGATTAGGGCTAATGGGCAAATGGGGCGCAATTCAATGACAAGTGGATATCCCATACAGAGGGCACAATACACACTAAACATTACACATTACTCTTTACACAGCATAATCACAATCATAGTCATACCGTACAGAGTGCACAGGAAGGAGAAAGGAGAAATTTCATAGGAATAAAACGCCAGAATATGTGGAACATTGTACACTGTACACGGTATTACGTGTTACTTTATGGCTTGCAGTTTGTAGTCAAGTAGTCAAGTCGGTGTTTGACAGTCCATTATTGATTGATTCGAGGATTCAAAGGCATCATGTGGAAATGTGGAAATCCCTCCTTTCAAATCCCACTCCACACGCATTATTATTATTATTATTACTATTATACATTACACGCTTTCCATTCTACATTTTCCATACTACATTAAACAACAAGAGGAACAAAACACAAAACACAAGTGTTGCAAATCCAGTCATTGCAATTGCTAAATTGTAAATAAATGCTTTCTGAATGCTTTACGTCTTCTATTCTGTATTCTTTGCGTCATATTTTAATTTTTTCAAGTTATTTATTTTCCGTTTTTACTAAATAACAAATAATATTTAAGCCTCATTTTGTCATGCGTATCAAAAAATCAAAAGAATTGTGCTGGTTTCCAAAAAAAATTGACAACAGAAATTGAAAATTTAGACCAAATAAAATTGAAAGAAAAATGAAAAATGAAAAGGTAGTAAAAAGGAATTAATTCCTCAGGATTGTATTTTTGATTGTGGATTGTGGATTGTCAGTCTACATGATTTAATATGACAATTCACAGGAGTTTTAGAAGCAATAAAATGTCAGACATGCGGCATATAAAAGGAATGTAATAATTACACGTTGAAATGAAATCAACTCATCGTCATTCCTCATTCCTCGATTCATTTACTGCGAATTTGTGGTATCATATTTTATTGATTATTTCACTTTTTATGGACTATTATTTCTCCCAAAACTTTCACCTTTCTCTTTTCCACTACGTAAAACATAAAACATGTTGGACGAAGGAAAACTATTTGAAAATATATGTACAATAAGAAACTTGAAATGTTACGAATTTACGAATTATGAGAAAGTGTTGTGTTTTTGTGGAGTTTCCAGTCTCAAAACCAAAATGGAGAAAGAGATAAAACTTACGGCATTTATTCTGACGACAAAAGGACTCTTGAGTTTTTTCACCATTCTCCAGTCCTTTGGCCATCGACAGCACCAGTTTCAGTTCCAATTCCAATTCCAGTGCCAGTAAAACAATGTGCTGATAAAAACAAGTACTGCGGAGACAATAATGGCGACAAGTTGACACACAACAACATTATCAGCTTTACTTTAGATTGATATTTTCACTTTTCTCTCCAGTCTCGAGTACAAGTAAAATCATTTATACTTTCACTTGCGTGTTGAACACTGTACTGTACACGTCCCACCTTCCCTGATACACAGAAACACTAAGAAGAGGAAGCAGAGGGACAACAAATTCAGATCCAGAACCAGACATTTATTGTTATCGTCAATTATCACAAATCACAAATAACCACGAGTAGTTTCAATTACACCAACAGCCGAAGCCGAGACGAAGAACGCGAGAAGACAGAGAACGGAGAAAGTAAGACAAGATATGGAAGGAGAAGGGAAAGGAGAGGAGAGAAAACATGTTTCAATAATAATAATAATAATAAAACTAAATAAATTGCACTCAAATGGTTTCTCTTGTTATTTTATTGTCCTCTCACAATCACAATCACTTTCCTTTTCATTCAACGTTCAACGCTCCTTCACAAAGTAGAAACGAGAGACGAGGAGAGTCGATTTATTTCGTGCAGTTGGTTCATTTTCCACTTAGTTTCTCAAAGTCCAGCTCCAACACCAACACCTGAATCTTGAGAATCTTGAAAATAGAGCCGCTTGAATCAATCACAGCTCCAAATTCCTTGGCAAAAGAATCAAATATTCCATTCTTGATTCCCGATTCTCGACTCCTGATTCACACACAGAGACAACACGAAATTCCAAATCAGGTCAATTGAACGAAATTGAAACCTTTTTACTCCATACTTCTTTTTATTCAAGAGTTTTGGAGCCTGTGGCAAGTTTCTGGAAAATTACAAAATAAATACACAATAATTATCATACAGATTTAAAATTAAAATAATACAAAATACATAAAATATCATGCATAAAAATGTTACAAAAGTTCCAGCTACTTTTGTCACATTTTGTCATTACATTTGTAATTTGCATACTATCTGTAAAATAAGTAATTTCATGTTAAAATTTTTAATAATTATCACAAGTGTATTTTATTTTATTTTTCTATTTGAAACTTGTTTTTAGTTTGTAGTGCAGTATTTCTGTTTCCTTTGTGATAATTTAATTGTGGTGAAGAAGAATATTGAGACTTTGGAAGCTAATAATAATAAATAATAAATAGTGAATAAATTGGACAGTCCGTCAACTTGCATTCCCGATTCTCAGTTCTCCATTCTCCATTCTTCTTCATTACTCTTCACCTATTTCCTATTTCCTTATCACTTATCAAGTTGAGTTCCAGTCTGAGGATGGATATCTCTTTCTTTCTGCACTGTTTCCTCTGCTCATTGTTCATTGTTCTGTTTACTGTTTACCTTAGTTTACTTTTTACTCCAGTTTAGTTTGATGTATCTGTTCAAGTTTTCCATTTGTCCTAGCATTCACTCTTCACTATTCAGTGATACATTCCCCATGCAGACACAAGACATAAGACATACACGTGTTTTTACTCTCTTTTCATCTCTTGTTCTTTATCTTATGTTATGTTATGTTATGAGTTGGGAGGTATTTGTGTATTTTTGTGTATTTTCCTTCACATTTCACATATTGTGCATTCTGCACTGAATCTTTGATCAAAAACAAGTATAGTATACAGTTTCATTGAGCATTGAGCATTGAGAATTCAGCTCCCCAATCCAATCCAAACCAATCCCGAACAAAAACAAGAACAAGAAACTTTTCTCTCTTCCATCTTTACAATTTACAACATCTATACAAAATCTACAGAATCTACAGAATACAGAGAATGTAAAAGTTTTCTTCCCGGAATGTTCTTCATCCTCTTCATTTACCTTTTACCGTGAGCAGAGAAGAGAAAAGGTAGAAACAGAAACAGAGCACTGCTCAGTATAATAAAATATACTCTCTGTTTTCTTTGTACATATTACAGGTTCAAATGTTCAAAAGGAGAATGTATCACAAATTGCATCTCTCTTTCTTTCCCTTTTCCTTTTATTTACATTTTACACATCATCAATGAATACTGAATACTGAATGCTGCACATTCAATCGATTCTGAACTGTGAAAAGTATTCAACATTCAACGTTCATCTGAATTTGTTTACCATTCACGAGTATCAAGTTCATGTGTTTTATTGCAGGCTCATTACAAACTACAAATTGCTAATGAATTACATTGAACCTTCTTTCAACAATAAATACATTATCCTAACTTTTCTCTGTTTCTGCGATCAATGGTAAAGGAAAAAGGTAAGAGTAGACTAAATTAAAGGATTCAACTTCAACAGCAAATCTCACCATCGACATTAAAAATGTGTGCACTGAATATTGAGAATTGAATAATTTGTACAAATTCAACTTGGCGCGTGGAGTCCTTTGAATTTTGAATGTTTATAAAGTTTGTTTCAAGTCACGAATTTGAGGTGAAAAGAAAATGGAGTAAAAGTTTGACATATTAAAAATCAAAGACGACGAGGATTTAATGTACCGAATTCTGAGAAGGTTCACTGTTCAATGTTCAATCTTCAATCTGCAGTTTTCAAAGGGCACGAGAGCAGATTAAAAGAAAAAGTACCTAATAAAAAAAAGAGACAGATTGCTTTTGGATTTGGTTTGTATTTTGTATTTCGTATTTCGTATTTTTTGGATCCAGCATGAAGCTTTTCTGCATTCTACAAAAGTTAAGTACTCTTTTTATACTTTTTTAAAGATTTTCTTTTACATCGGCCTTTGGCCTTTGAGCTTTGAGCTTTCAGACTGCCGACGGAGGACTTCTTACTTCTTACATAAATCCGATTAGAGGAGGAGGAGAAAGGAGACAAAAAATAGAACAAGATGATCATCCCTCTTCTTTTTCCAGCAATCCAGTGGGGAATGAGAAATAAGACGGAGAAAAAAAAGAAAAAGTAGGGAAATTTCTCAATAGTGATTAATCATCATAATGCAAAATGACAATACCGATGGGAGAAAATTTCTCCTATCTTTTTTCTCTTGTTATTTATTATTTACTTTGAAAAATCCATCAACGATAAGTCAAAATCAGAAATATAATTATGTTGTACAAAAAGTACTGTAAACAGTAAATTGTAAATATGAATGAAAATATTTTTTCCTATTTCAATTACAGATCCTCAAAGTTTTGACAAAAGGCGTGAGAAAACTATGCCAAATGTTTTGCTTCAATCTTCAATTAATTTTTAAGTTTGATTTTTGATTCCAGGTAGAGTAATTTATTACACAACTGAATTGGAAATGGAAGGAAAGTTTTAGCAAAAAAGCATGAAAAAGTTCCATGATCCATAATATCGAGATGAGATGAGATTAGAGGACATGTCACCGACTGATAATATCGTAATAATTAATATCAGAAAACAGAATAAGCTCAGTGACGCATGCACGTCAATTTTCAATACGAAAAAGTTTATTTATTTATTTAGACTTTGAACTTTGAATGAGATGAGATGAGTTTTGAGTTTATTAATTCAAGTTGATGATAAGAGAGGTTTTTTCCTACCAGAATCTCTCTGTTTTTACTTTTCCATACTTTGTCAAATCAACTGAAAACAAAAGAGAGGAGCAACTAGCACAAAACTACAAACTACCGAGTACGGATTTTGGATTTGGGATCCAATTCTAAAACCCAATTGAATCGAGAATTGAAAATTGAAAAGTACGGAATTATCTATTCAATTAAATCCACAAATATCAAGTACACAAATGCAAATTTGAATAGGAATGGCAAAGTTTTATCTTCCTCTTTCACGCTCACTGTGAATTGTGAACTACATACGTGCATGTCTCATGTATGTACTCTGCCAGAAAATCTATTGTGTCTGTACTCCGTGGATTTAGCAAGCAACTCTGAAAGTTTAACATTGAAAATTCCAGGATCTAAATTCTGAATATCCGATTTCAACGAATTTCAAATGTGAGAATTAAAATGTAAAATAATCTTGAAATACGTGAAAATGAACTTTGAAGAAAAGTTCTAGTTTTCTATTTGCTTTTCTGCCTGCTGCTGTCTGCTCCAGTCGTCGGTATTCCTTATTTGTTTACCACTCAAAAGTCACTAGGGTTTTTGGGGTTTTGTGCAGCAGCATTTCGCCTTTTGCAGATATGCAGAAAAACCAAAATTTCATTCTAATTCATAATTCACATTTTGAGTTTTGAGTTTTGAGTGCTGACAAAATACAAAAGAGACTCTTGAAAGAATCGACAAAAATTAATTGAAAAATCACAAGTGTTTTGAGTTTTGAAAGTTTTTGGAGTTTGAAAATTCTTTTGTCTCCTCGTATTTTTTTGTGTAACTCAGAACTTAGAGCTACAAAATACAAACCAAAATACGCCGGTAGATTTTCTCAATTCTCAAACACATGCTTTTTTCTTTTCGCATATTTCACGCTCATTGCTCTAGTATCGAATATCAAAAAATATCGAATATCAAATAGTTTTCATACTAAAACTTGTCACCCAGTTTGTAAATAGGAAATAGAGTAAACGAACAAGTGAACAGACGCAACGTGATATTATTTACAATTCACAACATATCAAATGTGTTTTATCTTGAAATACCATTAAAACCATTAAGTTTCCCTATTCTAAATTCTAAATTCTACACCTTACACTTTACACTTTGCACTCTACGCACAGTTACACAGCTATGCAAATTTTGTTTTTTACTTTTATCAGTGAACGGTGAAGGGTGAAAAGATTATGTGTGTTTATCACTTACTTTTCATGTCTTTTTCCTTTTTCCTTTTTTGTCACTCGTGAGGTTTTTACTTGTCCCTCATTTTTATCTCTACAGCTGTCTCGTCTTTGTCTTGCTTTGACTAAATATCACTTTTTCACTCGGCGAGGATCCACACTGAATCATTCAGTAGTTCCGATTAGATAACAAAAATTGGAGCGAAAGAATAACAATTACACACTTTTTACTAATTTAATTTTGACTTTGAACGACATGTAAATTCCTCCTCCATTTCTGAGTATTATACAAGTTTGAGAAAGGAGAGAAAATGACAGAATTATCTAGACACAGGTAAAAATGAAAAGCACCTTTGGATTTATTTAGGATTATTATTATGTTTGACTTTGATCACAATCGGGTAAAAATAATGAATAATGAAGCACCAAAATTGATGAAAATATCACTGTAATTTGTAGTGGAAAACCAGGGTGAAATATCATGTATCACGCATTAGGTATTAGAAATGTCAGGTATCTATTTTAGGTTTTATTTTGCTAATTAAAATGTAAAATGTAAACGGTAAACGGTGGGTAATTAATGAGTTAAAATTATTGTCTTTGTCTTGTCTTTTCTCCTTTTCTGTTATCATGTGAGGATGAATTGCGGATTGACGACACTTGCGACTTGCGACATGACACTCCTCATTCTACATTCTACATTTTACACTGTAAATTACACTCTTTACTCCGTGCTCGTCGTGTAGATTGGAGATAGTATTTTAGATGCTAGATAATGTTCCGAGTTGAGAGTTGGGAGCCAGTGTAAACAGAATCACTTTTCTTTCTCTCTCCCGAGTCTCGAGTTTTATCCGTGTGTATAAAAAAGTGGATTTGGATTTGAGATGTTTGTACAACCGAGAGACAAACAAAACACCAAACACCTTACTTGAAAAACACAACACACAACACTCAAAGTTCAAAACAGAACAAGAGCGAGCGACACGCACACACTCCTCCTCTGCCCTATAATTCACTCTCCACTCTTCAATCTTCAAAGACACACAAAGGAAAAATGGATTTTGCAAATATTTTATTTTTCTCGATCCTCGATTCTGGATTCTGCGAAGAATGAAAAATGAATTTCCCTCTTTTTTTATGTTTTATGTATTACACTTAGGATTCCGATAAAATACAGAAGAGGAGAATTAACCACAAGAAACACAAATGATTTATCACAATCCCAATCCGCAGAAAAGAATCACGTAAATAAAAAACTGACTAGAAACTCTGTTCAACAGACTCCAAAAAAAGTATTAATGAGTTCAAGTGGAGTGTAGAAGATTGATTCTCGTGTAAGTAATTATTATCATGTCCTCATCACCGATCACTCGTGTGTTTTTCATGTATTTGTATTTGTATTTTGTATATATTTTTGTTGTTGTATTAATGGATATTATATTACATTATTATTTATTATTTATTTATGTACACATGAAGAAGCTTAAGAATGAGAATTAGAATTAGAAAAAGGAGAAGAGGAAGGACTGTGTTTTATTCTCATTTCATTTTTTTCTTTTATTTTTTTTCTGCTGTGTCTCGCCTCTCCAATTTTATTTCCTCCTCTCCTCTAATTCTCCTGCTCCTGCCTTCTGATGTTGATGATGCTGTTGATTCTGGTGCTCCACTCCTCATGATTACACGGACCGGGATTTAAACAATCTCTTTCCTCATGATCATGTGTGTATTTTTTCACTTTGTTATTTTTTGTGCTCCACAGATGCAAAGACAGATAAAAAGAGCTCTCACTTATTTTAGTCCGATACACGACCAACTCAGTCACTCACTCTTTCACTCTTTTACTATTTTACTCACTCGCTGTCTCCGTCTCAGTAACACACATGAGTCGTTTCTCGTTCCTCCACATTCACATTCACATGTGTGTGTTATATTATTATTATTATTATTATAGATGGTATCCTTTATATTGTATATTGTATATTGAGTTGAGTTCAGTTCATTCCAATTTTGAATGTACTAAAGTTAGATGGTTAGTTTAAAGAGCGAGCAGAGGACGATGGGACGTGAGTTGATGTGATGTGATACTGCTGCTCTGCTCTGCTCTCTTCTCTTTCCCTTTCGGTTTCTGCTGGGTTTTGCCGTTGGAGTTTCGAGTTGGAGTTGGAGTTGCTTCAAGTCAAGTCAAGTCAAGTAAATACTACATATAGACTACAATTCCTATCACTCCCGTTCTCTTCTTCTTCTGTTTCTTCTTGGTTTTCTAGATGAGGACAAAGAACCAAGAACCAGACCCGTACGAACATGTATAAATATAATAATAATATATATACAGAGACAGAGAGAGAGAGAGAGAAGGAGAGACAGAAAAGAGAAAGAGAGATATGTGTGTTTGTGTGAAGACTCGTGACGCTATAGCTCAACTGACTCGGTTCAGCTGAAACGGAACCCAAAGAGTAAAGAGTAGTGTAACGAGAAAACGGGTAAAGAGTACGAGTACAGTCCACAGTCACCACTGGGAGAAATAGAAAGAGAGAGAAAAAACAGAATGGGAAAAGACGATGAACGAACAGAGTGAGTGAGCACAGTTAACGTACCTCTCTCTTTCTCTCTCTTTCTCTCTCTCTCTGTGTTTCTCTGTGGGTAATATGTCTAAAGTATAACCGGTGTGCAGTTTATTTTGCACTCCTTCCAGCTCAATTCAGTTCACTAAAGAATAAAGAATAGGGAATACGGAACATGGGAAACGGAAGGGTGACCACAAAAATGAGCCGCAAAGTCAGGAATACATCATTTTTCATGAACAGCACAAAAGGCGCAAGGCTTTGGAAAATCCATGAAATATTCCCTTCAAACTTCAACTACTAATTTTAGAATGATGATTGAATTGATTTTTAAACAAAATTAAATAATATCATAGTTCTTTTCTCGAGTCTTGAGTCTCAAATTTATGCTTTTGCAGTGTTGACTCGCCCTGTTTTCCTTGTTTTCTTTTTTCTAAAGGTAAAATATCTGCCAAAGTTCTTGTTTCAAAAGCTAAACACTAAACACTGAACAATAAATGTTAAATGTGAATATCAGAGTAGAGAAAAATGAGTTTCAAACTCTTTCCATTCTCTATTCTATTCTTTCTTCCTTTGTTTTGTGGGGTCTGTGTCGTCATTTTCCTCTTATTCATAATAATCATATGAGCAAACTCAAAACTCAACTTTGAGCTCCCAACTCTCTGTAGAGTGTAGAGTGTAGAGACTTGAGAGTCAGTAGTCAGTTGAGCTCAACACGCTACACCCTACACAATTACTTTTGTGTACAAAGAATAAAGGCTTACTCACTCAACTCCCGACTCCCGACTTACGGACTCGAAGCTCCACTCTCCATTCTCCATACTTTCTGTACTTTCTATTTTCTACTCCTCGAGCATTTTTGTTTTTGTCTCTGTACGCTGTACGCTGTACTCGGTACTCTGTACGTTGTGCATTGTGCATGCGAAAAGAAGGTAGAAGGTAGATATAAACGACTGCGACTTGAGACTTGATGAATTGAATGGAGCTTCCAAGTTCCAAGTCAGTCCGACCGTTCACCGTTCACCGTTCTCCGTTCAGGCCGACCTCAAGTGCTACATCATAGAACATAGAATCTAGAATCAGAGGATACACCCAAACACAACGTAAATACACTCTCCACCAGCGACTGCCACATAAAACATGAAACATACCTAGATACTAGATACAATATGCAATATGCAATGTGCAATGTGTATTTTCTATTTACATGTGAAGCTTCAAGCTGTGTTCTTCTTCTTCTTCTTTTTCTTCCTCCTATACTTTAAATATAGAGTATGAAAGTGGAGGAAAGAGCATGAACGCATGTGGAAATTCATAGTATTTGTAAATTGTAAATGTATCGTATCGTATCGTGCCGTGTTACGAGGAAGGAGAAAGGAGAGTTACGAGAGTTACGAGCTACGAGTAACCTTTATCATATCATACGAAAGACGAAGAACGAAGAGTATCCGGCAAAATAGGCAGCGCTCACTCTAAATCCGAATCCGAGTTCCGTAATTCCAAATTCCGAAATTCTGAAATTCTGAAATTCTGAATCCGAATGGTATAAAAGTCAGGCCAAACTCAAGGAATCTCCAAACTCCAAACTCGAAACTACACATAAATACTAAATACACGTACGATCAACATTTGACTCAGAGTCACATTCACAATTCACATTCACATAAATCCATCCAATTCATGTCATTCTTTATTCCTCCTTTTGCCTTGAGTTGGAGTACTCTTCTTCACTGGGTCTGGTTTCTCTTCTCTCTGTTCTCCGTCTTCTCGGATGCTCGGATGACTCAATGACTGACTCGGACTCAAGTCATCCAAAGAAACACATGTACAAAATACAAAATACAAAGCACAAAACTTATCTTTGTGCGTTGCACTAAACATTGTACAATAATCTACGATACACGAGTTTCTCGCGTCTGTCTTTTTCTTTTCAAATTTCAAATGTGACTTGAGACTTGAGCGACTTGAAGCACATGTATAATCCAAACCGTTGGATTTCAATCAGTTTTATAAGTATAAATACAAAAACAAAACACTATAATCTTATGCTTACCAAATTATCCACAAAAAAATTGTACCGATGATGAATTTGGAATATGGAACTTTTTGCATACTTTGCAAAATCCTGAGCTTACCAAAAATCCAGAATACTGAACTGAATATTCACATGATTTAGAAATGTATTCTTTATTCTTTGTTATTACTCAAAACTGGAAACTCAAAGCTTGAACCAGATCCTTAGATAAATATCCGCCAACCGTAAACAATTTACAATTTTGAATTTGGGAGTTTGGACTTTTGTATAAAATACAAAAATTATAAAAATGTACAATGTACAATGTACAAACTCAAAACTCAGAGCACGTTCTAATTTCAATACAAAATATTTCCAATAATTCTCAATTCTCAACATTTCCCATTTCCAATGTACACACGGAATTTCCGTTTGGCTCTCATTCGTATAAATATTTTGGTATTTTGACTCAAAATACCACAAAATTTGTCTACTTTTTCTTCATATAGATAAATATAAAATACAAAATACAACTTTGTTTTAAATATTGTAGAATTTAGTTTCTTCCGTCCTCTTCATACTTTACAGTGAATACTGGATGAATATTTAGGATAGTAGCCACAGAATTTGGGTTTCTAGTTCCTAATTCCTAAATACCTGTACTGTGCTATGAAAATGGGAAACATTTACAATTTACAATATACATTATGCAAATAGGGAAATGAGGAATGAGATGCCGAAGAAATTTCTTTATGTCTTGATTCTTGATGTTTTGACTTGCAAACTTCTGTTTTCTGTGTATATCACATCATCCATTCTGTATTCTACTTACGTAACAAACATGGTCATTTCATTTCATATGATATCATGAATCACGAAACATGAAATTGGACTTTTTATAGAGATAAATAAAAAATATTTAGGGGAAAAGTACACCCCCACGTCAATATCATTTATTCACTTTTTACTATTTATGCATTCACTTTTAATAGGTGGGAAAAGGTTCCTTCACAGTTTCCAGTTTCCAGTACTTGAGAAAAGAGACTGATAATTCATTCATTCACATTCGGGACTACTAAAATTACAAGTAATATTTTTCACTCCATATTCCATATTCCATATCAAAAGTATTAAAATACATGATACAAAGGTTGGTCGTGGAAGGATGCGCAAATCGTAAAATACAATTTGACTTGATTCACCTTTACCTTTACTAAACTTGAAGCCTTATGAAAAATGGTACGGATGTTGGAAGTTGAGGAATGGAAATAAAAATTTGTGAACCATTTATCTATTTTGATGCTATTTTAATGCTGTGTGCTATTAACTATTAACTATTAGAGAGATATTTATGTAACGTGTACAATGTACAATCTTTAACATATTATGCAAGAGTATGTGGTTCACGTTACACATTTCTTCACATAAAAAGAAGTACAAAGTACTTAGATCGTAATCTCTCTTCTCTTCTTTTACTGCATATTAAATACAGGGCGATAGTAAATAATGAAAAATGAAAAGCCAAAGAGATGAGGAATTTTCAAGAGGAACTGAAAACTCAAGTACATGTAAAACGTAAAACGTAAAATGTGAAGACTAAAGAGTAAAGAGTAAGGAGGAAAGAGGAAAGAAGAAAGAGCATGCATATTGATGAGTAAAAAGTAAAAAAGGTACATGTGGAAATGGTAAATGGTAAATTTGCATGTAAATGAATTATGAATGCGTGCACTCTGTACTCTGTACTCTGTGCTCTGTGCAGTGTAAAATGTACATGGAATTCCCATCTGCATATCATAACAAGGTGGAGCATATAATGAAATGAGAAGAAAAAAAAGAAGGAAAAGTAGACCATCTTTTTCAAACTCTCGGGTCAATTTTTCTTGTTCATTTTACAGTTTACATCAAAGTATGCCGAATTCCAAATGCCGACTGCCGAACACTGAACACTGAATTCCGCAGAAAGAGACGGAAGGAAAGGATGAGAGGACGGGGAAAAAAGGTCGACAGTTTATGAGATGAGTGAAATGTCGTTTACAATTAGAGGTATCGCATGTATTCGTGATACGTGGCATAACTATCCTACATCTCGTATGTACAATAAGCACATATTACACTATCATACTATCGTACTACTGTGTGTAGTATCATGTGCCACGAGGAAAAAAACACGGGAAAAAATGTGCAAGTAAAATTCGGAATGACGCTCTAACTTCTAACTTCTAGTGTTGAGGATACCTATGTATGTATCTATGTGATGTGACATGCAACAAAGAGGCAGACCGAACATCAGAGGATAAAGAAAACTCAATGTACATTTCAAAAGAATCAAAAGATGCACAAGTACACATACGTATTATGCCTTCATCATCAAAGTCAAATTCAGAATCGGAATCAGAATCACAGAAGAGGAATAAAAAATGAAAATTAAGTGACACGAGTCAACCAGGAAGAAGAACAAGACAAAAGACAAACATCAAGCTAAATAAAAAAGAATAAAAGAAATGAAAAAATGTGGTGATCTTTTGCTCAATAAAATACGCGTGTAATAAGAATGTTTAAATAAGAAAGATGATTCATATTATTTCTTGTGTTCCCCCCATTATTTTTTATTTTATGAGTTGTAATTTAATCGACTGAAACAGGAAACGATAAAGCACATGATCGACAGTTATTACGAAACATCCGTTATCAAGTTTGCTCACTTTTTTTTATGTGGTAGAAATTCCTAAGGTAGTTCCAAGTTCTACTATTTAGTGCTGACGAATATCGGGCTGCTGACTGCTGACGTATCTTATGCAAAACCATTTATAAATATTTAATATATGCTCAGAATGCCATTTACCAATTACGTATTTGTAGTACATCAGCCAAAGTCAGTAAAGGATAAAATAAAGGGTTTCTATATAAAATAACATGACTGTAAATTAAACTTTCTCGTGCCATTTTTTCACAATTTTTACCGAAAGTCCGCTCTCCCTTCTCATCAAACATTGTTGGCTGGAGAATGCTTTCTCTTTTTCTTCTTTCTCCGTAACAATTTTCGACCTGCATTCTGATTTCGTATCAATTTGGTTGTAAATGACTTTTCCCATGCCCCTTTCTTTGCTCCATGCTTTGAGAAAGTAATGAAAGTATTATTTTTAATCAAGTATGGATTTTATAAAGTTACGCTTTCTGCTTCTACCTTTGCAAATTTCCACAGGGAAAATACTATGATGATAAAAGATGGGAACGAGATGTAAAATGCAAACTAATTATAATGTATGGACGAATTAGATTAGAGATGCTAAGTAATAATGTATAATGCGTGAAAAAAATTTAGTCCAGGTTAAAAAGGAAGAGTTATTTTTTGGCGAGAAACCATAATATGTTGCGTAATCATATTTATTTTTGATTCCTTTTTCTCTCTATTTAAAAAAAACCATTATCAAACGTACTTTTAAGTACTTATACGATACAGTGTAAATACATGAATCAATAAGATATTCAATCCACAATGAGCTTTCTTGATTCTTTTCATACTTCATACTTGATATACTAAACATTATATTGTTACATACATTTTATCAAAAACATTCTCAAAGTGCTGCTGTATAAATAATTAACGATAATAATACATAATATTTTCCCTATATCTTATTGCAAATAAAAACTTATTGAGCCGAAACAAATTATTACAATATCATAATTTATGAGTTTTGCAGACTTTTGAATAACGAAATAAGTAAGAAATACATCATATTTAGTATTAATTCTTTCATTTACACATCATTTGAGTTTTTTTCGGAATTGCTATAATATATTCAGTACTCTGTAAAACATTCACGATGTGTTGCTTTATAGTGGTTTTTAGCACATTTTCATCTTTTGAGCACAAAGCACAACGATCGTCATACTGTACAGTGATGAAAATTTTACAATATTTTATTATTTATTATTATACACAGAATGATTATCAAAAGTATCATAAGTTACTACAATATATTATTATACTTTACCATGTGTTTTGATTGTACATTGCACAATTTATATGTATAAGTAATTTATCATAATCATATATCTTTTACGCATATATTACAGTTACTTTGATTCCACAAGCTCACTGGACTATTTTCATGTATAAATGTGTTTTAGCAATGATGATTTGACAGATTATATTGATTTAGAGTTCAAGTTTTTGATCATCATATCATTTTATCAATTTATCATCTAAATATGAATAGTGTATTATAATATTACGTATATGTATTTTCACAATTATGTATGGACTAATATTTTTACTTTCACTACTACGAATATTATGTTTTTATCTTATTAGCATTTTCGGTTGATGTAATACTCTGAATTTTAATTTTACATTTCTCATCAGTTTACTCATACACTTGTTAATTCAGCACACATTTTTCAGAAGTGTAGGTATTTTGACACAAAATGGACAAGAATACATTTGACGGAGCACACGTATATATAAAAAATGATGTAAATTGTAAATTTTAATCATGTTCAGATTTCAGACTATATATTATAAATACGTATTATACAATTTTTAATTAGTGATGTTGATACAAATTCCAATAATATGTGTCGAGTTACAAAACGTTTTTCATTTTTCATTCATATGAACAAGAAAATCGTCATAATAATATTTTTATGTGTGCTACATCCGTTTTGGACGCAACACGATTACAAAATACAAATTAGCAGGTATAAATATTGTGTTTTTTCGTTATTTTCGTTTTTTCGTGTACAGACTAATTTAAAATTCTACGACCTATATATGGAATATAATTTACCACATAAAGATATACTATATACTTTCGACTGCGTATGTAGTTCGTAGACTTTTTTTATAACCAATCTTTTACATAATATAACATGAGCAAAACAGTGTACTTGGGTTTTTATAACATTTACGATTCACGTAGTATTTAAGGGTTGTTTGTATAATCACAATAAATAACATGATTGTAATAAATATACAATATATTTAACATTTGATTTCGACTTTCTATAAAGGTTTTTTCTAACTTTCGATCCGTATATATTGAATTTGTAGCATAGTATACAATATGTGATATACTACTACTATAATATCGTTACTTTTGTCTTGTCTTGTAAATACATTCTACAAATAGAATATTTATTTAACAACATTTGAAAGTATTTAGCGCACAACTTGATTAAATATTTTTTACAATAAAATGGTTCATAGTTCATATAAATGTCTTTCTGTATATTGTGTATGTTTAAGGACATACGGAACAACAGAAGCACAAACAAAATATGTTATAATGTATATAATAATAGCGTAGTAAGTAACAACATCACAATTTTTTTTACTTTGATTCTTTTTTGTTAAATCTTATCCGTGTTTTCATATCATATTTATCATTATATATGAATGTAGCAAACGTTGGGAATATATTATTATTTATATATTACATATATTATCATTACTTCTCTTAACTCATAATCATTTTTGTATTTAAATGTATAATATATATATATAGTATCTCTATTATTAGCTACTTATCACCTATGGTAAATTAATGGTATTGGTATAAAGGCATAGATATATATACATTAATATTATATATGTACATATAATAACGATATATATTATGCACTCGTGTAGCAATACAACAGTCTTTTTATGTCTTATGTTTAATAATATTTATTTACTTTTTTACTATCATTAGTATATATTATATTATATCAACAACTTATTTAAACTCTCGGTTTGCTTAAACATATATTATATGATATATTTTAAATATACACATATCGTAAAAAACATTGCTTGTGATTAATCACGATTAAATTACCATTTTATCAGAAGAAAACGAAATCTTTTTATACCTTTTAACAATATATTACTCTTTACTGAAAAATTGAGAGTAGAGAAAACTGAAAAATAATAAACAAGGAAACAAAGGCAGATTTTCCTAAAAATAATTTCATCTGAAACCTATTGTACACTCTTTATAATATATTACATTATATATAAAGTACAAAAAATTTAAAGCAGAATAGAAAATATATTATGAAAAAATCTACCTATACTGTATTTTGAATACACAAAAAAAAATTCTCCACTGAAATTCATAAAAAGAATATGTATACATATAATATAGTATAATATAGTATTCTGAATTAGTAGGTCATGATGAGAATAATAAATAATAATAATTAATACAAACCAAAAGTATTATATAATTGTGATAATAATAATAAAAATTGTTGTTCAAATGTACAATGTGTATTCTGCACAATTTTTTCTAGATATTTTGATAATAATAATATAGTACTATTATGCATTTTATATTATACATTATATTACTAGTATTACCCATATGATGATAGCATATATAATATATTATTAAACAAAAAGTTATACATACTTTAAGTATTGCCCCGAATATATAGTTCAGTCTGTCAATTGAATTGGAGCGGTATATAAGGAAAACAACCCCCCTTGGACAATAATGATTTGAGTAATCAACATATACGTACCTCTCATAAAATGTATACAGTAGACTTACAGTGTAATGAAAGAATTCTGCATACTTATTATACAAAGACGCATTGATGATTATTCCGCCAAGATGGATTTATTGCAAAAAATGTGTAATGTTTGTAGTAGTGTTTGGTTGGTTTTTCTTCTATATAATATGTGTGCTGAATGATTTAAGACACAAGATTTTGACTGGTCGAAGAAGGACTAATGTTCGTTGATGATGAGTGCGATGGACGTCGAGTTAAAGAGGAGGAGGAGGAGGCCATGGTTTGCATTGATGTTGAGACGAAAAAGTAGCACATCAATGTCAAACAAATGAGAAGAAACCAGGCACCTGCCGGCAAAACTGATGCAGCCAATAAATAAATTACTCCCACCGCCTGAATTGCTGAGACTACAAATTAGATTTATACAAAAAATCAAAACATAAATAAAATAATTAGTATCAAATAATTCCAATAAAAGTGCACAATAAACAATAAATGTATATATTATTTTCTTCTAAGATTGGTTTTAAAACTCACCTAGAAGACTCAAGTACAATAACACCGGAAGAAGACGGATGAATAACTTCTGCATTGATTCGCTCACCTATACAAACATGAAAAAGGAAACAAAAACACATGAATAACACTGAAAAAATCAATTCAAATTGTATAATATACATGTATATAATTTAGTACAAGGAACAATACAAGAACATTTTGTATTATGTATATAGTATTTAATATATTTACCTTGTTGACTTGGAAAGTCCATGTGAATAGTGCCCAACGAGCTAATTTTGTTCTTGGCATTTGACAAAGTTTAGCAGGGCCAATAGGTGTATTTCCGACCAAAGGTCTGGATGATTCCATTTTGGTATCAATTCTCATAACTAGGCCAAGATCTTCTTCTCCTGTTTTAATCAAATAGGAAAAATAATAATAATAATACCAAAATTAGTCATTCCATACAAAATATTACATTCAGTATTAACCTTATTTACAGAGTACGAAACATTTTCCTACTAAAAATATTGAATTAAAAAATTGAATGAAAAATTGAGAAGTTGAAAATGAATGATTTGATTAATACTATTATATATTATTATTATTATATAAATATTTATATTAGGAACTGACCTGTAGCTGGTAGGAGGAAACGTCGAGGTGGGCTATTTTGTACTGCGGATGGAGCAGTTTGGACAATCAACTGAGTTTTTGTCATACTCATCTTTGCACCTTCTTTTTGTCTTGAGTTACACTAAAACGATGACGATGAGAATTAAAAGTGTAGAGAATTTTCAGATGGAAAAACTGGAACTTCTAACACCAACTTCTTGATTCTTGACACTGTAAATAACACACATACACAAAAAGGAAGAAATTATTATAACGTTGGTTTTTTCAATTTTCAACACAACACAATATAATACACACTTACACTCACACACACTGAAAAGACTATAATGATGATGTGTATTAAGAAAAGTGTCTGTTGATTAGTTGTGTATATTATGTATTTAAAACAGAGTTAGTGTGCATCGTTCCTGCCTTCAAGAGACACACCGCAATCTGTATGTGTACCACCGCAACCCATAACTTCTTCTGACAACTATTGATGAAGGAATCACAACTAACAACTAAATATTAGGTACATTTCGAGAATTCCATCAGTGAAAAGAGTGCTATGAGTTATGACAGAATAGAATAGAGCATGGGCAATGACCGATGTGTACTAACGACTAACCATATGTCTGTATGCATAAGAATAGTACCACACATATATCATAATAATATTATAATATAGAATATATGGGATAGGAAATATTTTCAAGGCCTTGAAAAAAAAATCCTCTGTCAACTTATCCCAATATATTAGATATATTATTATATAGAAAAAAAAACTGTTCATGTATATACAATGTGTATATGCTGATTAACTAACATTATATGATAATGAATGTCAACTATTCCAATCATATGGTAAAACAAAATTCTGATTACATAATATATAATATATGCATATCTACTTATATTAGTAAAACCTTTGATGAATATGAATATCAATAATTCGCCGCTGGCTGTATCACTGGCTGATGATGATACCGTAATACATAATGGATAATACCAAGAATATGTACAATTCACAGGGTTTCCAGAAACATATACGTCAAGTAAATGGAAGTATCGCTACCTACTTTTTCCTCTTTTGATACATACATGTACAAGTCATTCAAAGTATACCGTCTACAAATATTCACTGTCATTGGATTTTGTGAATATTGATTTTTTGTTTGCCTAATAAAAACTGTGGCAAACTAACCTTAGAGAAACATAAACTAGAACAGAGAAAATGTGAGAGAAAGAGAGACAAAGACAAAAAGTCAACTAGATGCTTACATATTTCATGAGCCTGAGCCTAAACCTAAATATGAAATAACCCTCCGCTTTAGACGCCGGTCAATACACAAAAATCACCGGTATCGAAATTCATAACTGCGCAAATGTACTTGTATTATTTTATTTTAGCCCACCTTAACTTTGACTCTATTCCCATGTACCATATATACTTATAACATAAATCGTACACCAACCATTTCCTTCTTCCCCTTTGAGTTTTATTCTATCTTCCACAGCTGTACATATAGACGTGGCGTTTGTATATTTGTTAAATATTATATTAGACACATGTTATATTTTGTATAGTATAAAAGCATCATCAAATATGTACCTATTACCTATACGTTCTATCTTCAATGTTCTATCACAATCCATTTCAATATTATGTGAGGAATTGTAATACCAAAACATAAGAGTAACATTTCTGTATTGTATTTACACTTGAATAGTGTTTACTCTTCCTAATGTTGTTATTTCATGTATAATATAGAGATAGAGATTATTCTGGTATTATTTTACTTTACCTTTTTCTTGATATAATATAACGTATTTATTACGTATTAACAACAAAGAACAAGCCACATATGAAAACAAATACTTGGTACATTTCCTCGTGCTGTGTTCCTGATGTGCACCGGACTATCATTAATCAGTAGTGGAAAATAAACACATGTACCTAGGTACAATATTATGTAAGTACGTCCGTGTGATTACAGAATTAACCAACTGATTAACTGATTACCAACTCTAATGTCAACTCACTCTTCACTATGCGTGTGCATCTAGTGTGTACTGTGTACACTGCACACAGGATTAGTATTTATTATGACTCTATAAACTCTAAACTCTAATTGTGAGCTGTACTAGTACACTTACTTGAGAGTATTCGGTTTTTGTAAGTAACTATGTAAAATATAAATGACCTCTAATTGCCATTTTCTATATCACATGTAATTTGTATCTGTCCAAGAAAACATAAAACATAAAATACTAGATACTAGGACAGAGCACAGGCAAATATTTCACTAGTACACGTATTTTAGTTGGCGCACTGAGGCATGTCATTTATTCATTTATTGCATAATAAATAGCAAAGTTTTCACAAGTTTAAAATCAAGAAAAAAAATTTAATGCAGAAAAATATGCATGGTGTGATAACGATTATCCACCATGCATGTTTCTACATGCATACAAAATACACATATCCACATCAGAATAAAACTGTATGATGATGGAAAGTGTTCCAACGTAGAATATAATATAAATTATAAATAGATAGATTATTAGCCTTGTAAGAAATCCCATCAACAATCAACAATGGCAATGCACGAAATGTTCAACATGTTGTGCTTGGAGCTAGTAATAGTTTTTTTTGCTTGCGCTTGCTTTTGTTGTTGTTGAATTCCCAGTAGAAAACAATTTGCACCGAGAAAAAAAAACCACAATCACGACTACTAGATACTACGCAACACGCAATACATATAGACAGATGCACAATTTTTTATTTGTAAATCCCCGAATTACGATGCACTAGCTGAAGACTGAAGACGAAGAAAATCTTTTTCAGTCTTTCATCTCTTTTTGCAGATATTCAATAAACTGGGATCCTATTTTTAGAATAGATAATTGAAAGTTATAACATGTGGGTTTTTCCTCTGATATAAGATATATATGCCTTTAAACAACTATGCATGTATATCTATTGTAGTATTAGTATCGTCATTGTCATTGTCATCAGTGAAAAAGTCAAAACTTGCTACGTCTTTTAAAAATATAAGCAAGTCATTCAGTTGTCAATTGTGTTATTCTGTAATGAGAATGAAAATCACCTTCCTTCCTCATCACAACATTAGTTAGCCTATCAAAATCCCTCTAACCCTTTATTCCTTTCAAGATTGTGTAACCACTGAAAGGATATTTCTAAGAAACACTTTTTACTTCTTACTCTAGTTTCTTTTGTTTCTCCTCTATATTATATTATAGATATATATGGCTTATTGCATACTACACATGTTAAAATGTTTTTGAGAGAAATTTTATTTAGAATAATCATACCAATGATCACATCCAAGTAAAAATTTCATGGAGAATACATGTACTAAGACATAATAATACCAAGTCATCAACATGTATATTATACAAATATGATCTACATATTATTTTATACATTTTGATCTAACCTTGAGTCTTGACCGTAGAAAAAAAAAGAAGAGTAAAACACTTTTGCTGAGATGTGTATAAGGTTTTTCAACGTGTATATTTTATATTACTTTTCATTTTATTCTCATCAGCACCCGATAACGATTACGAAACATTATGTAACATACATAATATAACATATATACGAACACTTTATATTATAATTTCTATATATTTCGTTTTACATTTCAGTACACAATTATTATATATACCATTAAAATTATAATTAAGCACATTTGCATACAAGAATAGTACATATTGTGTATCATACATCATACAATATAATATATGTATAAGAATATACTTTTACATGATAATAATCCATAACATAATAATAATTTAACTTTGAAATGGAATGAATGTCAAAATATGTATATATTTATATTATAAATATAACATATTTTTGGATACTATTGTGTATACATGTCAATTCACTCTCGTGTCATGGTCAGGGGCCAAGGTCTTATAATTTTAATTTATCCATAATAATAATTATTCGTTACTGATTAGTATTTTAATTTGCATTAGTAAGTATATGTAGAGTCTTATTAGTAATTTTATAAAATATAGAGCTAGCTATATTTTTTTCTTCTTTTTTTTTTTATATATTTAGTCTTTTAAACTGGATGGCAGCTTTAATCAAGTAACATAATCAATTTATGTATTAAAGTTATATAATATATTTGCGAATGAAATCACTCACTACTTAATGGATTTCATCTATAGTTTTAGATGAAGTCATAAGAGTGATAATAATACTTTTATGCATAAAATTAGCTGTCTTGCATTGCAAGTAAAAGTAAGTATAAAGTATAAGTAAATAACAAACAAAAAATTAAAAGTAAAACATGACCAGAAAATATTTTCTTGCATTTGAATCGTTTTTTGTTTTGTTTTTGATACCACTATATATAATTTCGAGACCAAATCGTATAATGTAAATATTAAATATATATTATAGAATATTATTAGTTATGCTGTAAAATGCGTATGTAGGTTATAAGTTTTAATAATACAATTATTATTATGTCATAAGTCATAAATATATTACTCCATTTTGATTTGAAAAATTGTGTGCAAAAACTATTTTTGTACTTTGATGATTAATTTTTATATTTTTTAAGATATATACCAACATATCATATCATCTCATATATATTATCATCATCCCTATACAATTATTAATTATTAAGAATTTTGTGTTTTTACTGTTTATTACATAATTAATATATTATGTTTTTTGTGTTTCGTTTTGTGTTCTGCTTGGCAACTTTTTTAATGCTAAGAGTTTTGTAATTCTTTAAAAATATTCCACTAGACAACAACTGACTATCAAATATATTCTCACTGGAAGTATAAAATTTCTTTAAAAAGTTAGAAATTAATACATTTTCATTTTATTTTATACTTGGGTTTTTTATATGTATATATATAGTCTTTCTTTGCATTGACTTTTTGTATTCACATAATGTCAAATATAAAATGCGTATAATATATAATGTATACGTAGTTTTTCTTCCTCCCTTTCTGTCTACACACATAATCATCATTTACTACAATTTAATAAATTACTACCTGTTCAACTACATGTTACTACATTTAATACTAATAATAATTATTATAATGACTCTATAACACTGAATAAAAAATACAAACTACACAATTAAAATAGTCTATAAAATATAAGAAAATGTCGTCGTATATTGCATTGCAATATATTTAGATAACCCCAGACTTATGAATTAAAAGTTGAGAAAACATAATAATAATATATAATATAAAAAGGAATAATTAATTAAAATAGTTTAGCTTTTTTTTTTTAGGAACTTCTTATATAATCTTTCTTCAAGAAAATTCAAAAACTATCAATAAACTTACAGATATATTCAAAAGAAGAAAATAAAGAAAATAAATTATAAGAAATTAAGAAATGAAATAGTATACTATATTGTTCAGAATAATGCCGAGTTTCCAAACAATTAAATACATGCTAATAAAATGAAATCATGCTAATATATTATATTGGTATAAAGATCTCACTATATTAAACCGTTAGACCTTGTGTGTGTGTATTTTTTTGTTTCTCTTCAAAACAGAAAAAAAGCAAATTTGAAACTAGATTTGAACTCTAAAAACCACTATAGGTTTTGGTACAAAACAACATCAACAACAGCAATAACAAAAAAAAAATTAATTAATTAATTAAATATGAAAGAGATGAATATTTAAAAACTGACAAATTTCTCGACAAACTGCATGACAGTAGACGTAAAGCTCAAAAATTGCAAGTAGTAAACTCAGCCACAGTAGTAATACTTCGGATATTCCCAAATGAAATATTTGATTAATTAAGAGAGCTGCAGGACCAAGAAGAACTCGATCAAAAAAATTCATTTCACTTTTGGTCATATGAGCAATAATAAGCCGATCAGTCACTTTGGAAGCTACAAAAAAAAAATGAAAAGACAACATGTAAATAAATTAAAAACTTTCTTGAGAAACGAAGATATTATAATAATGAATAACATTTTAAATTTTTTTAAAAAAATAAAAAAACTATGTTATAATCTCACCTATGAGTCCAAATGTTAGTATAAATAGACAAGGCTGATTTTCATAAATACGTTCTTGACTCCACATTGCAATTACAATAAAAGGTACTAAAGCAAGGAAAATGGGTATTGCAGGTGAAATGACTGAAGTTCCAGCAACAGTTGATCCATTTTTTCCAGCTCCATATCTACCCAAAACTATCTTGAAAGTTTGATATAAACTAAAAAGTTCAAATGGTGATGTTGATAGGATTAAAAAATGTCCCCAAGTTAAAGAAGATACAATTTGACGTGTCCAAAATTCACTTCCCAAATATGCTGATGTCAATTGTACTAAAATCATTGAGATTTCAGCTTCTGTTACATCAACTAAATCAAAATGTAGGGTTCCAGTGACGTAGGTTCTCCAATGTACACAATAGAAGAGTAAACTCCCCAACATACAATGAAAGAAGGTGAGAGCGGGGGCTTGACCCAATTGACAACTAACAGCTACATTTATTGTTAAAAAAACGGTGGAGAGGGAATCACAACCATGATCAAATAATTCTCCTAATGGTGATGAACTATTTGTCCTTCTTGCTTGTTTTCCATCAATAGCATCCAAACTTTGATAAATAAATAATCCAACAGCACAAAGTAGACAAGCCCAACGAGGTACCTACATATATATACATAATATCAAATAGTTATTAATGAATGAAAACAAAAACAAAAGAAGGAAATCATAAAATTTGATATGTTTTTATTTTTTAAAAAAAGGGAAGACATGAGTATAAAATATAAAATATTGCATAATAAATCTAATAATAATAATAATAATAAATGAATAATAACTATACCTGTTGTTTACAATCCGGACTATAATAGACAAGTAGTAGACTTGTAATAATGTTGATTATCAAGCCAATAATAGTTATAAGATTTGGAGCTAGCCATAATGGTAGTTTATCCACCAAAAAATTCCACCAGCGTTGAAGTATCGGATCCAACAAACTTATATTTGTACAATTATATCGGTGGTCTTTTAACTTTTTTAATTGACGTTCACTTAAAATACTATAGGTTTTAGTGGTTGATGATATTGATGGCATTGTAACTTATATTTAAACTGTATACTAATTAATTAATACAATTATACAACTAACTTTGTGTGTTATAGTTTTTATCTCTAAAATTCTAATAACATAGTTTGCCATTTGCCAAAAAAAAATTATGGTTTTCAAATATTTGTTTGAACCGGCGGGTACAACTAGATGGCCAAGAGGGGCTTCCACTGAAAAGTCAACCCACTTTTTATATTATTTAATTGAGTTATAGATCAGCGATTATAGAAGTATAAGCATAGTTTATATACATTGTATCAATATATTCTACAATGTTATGTATACTTGAACAACAATTAAAACAATGAAGTAATACACAGGTGGTTTTCCACACACTATAAATAGATAGACATGTAATACACACAAGTCTCATAACAGACAGCTGGCAATTTTATTCTTTTCATACAGGCATAAAATATTATACTGACTTACTGAATAAATAAATAAATAATAAGTACTTAATGGCGTTTTGAATATTTTTGTATTATTATCGTATAATGTACTTGCAGTTGAAAGAAATAAAATCAAATATTCAAATATCAAAATCAAATAAAAGATATATTATACTCTCTCATCACATCAATTACACAAATTTTACATAGATAGATATTACGATATCCCAATTCAAAATGCTTGAGCTGCTTTCAGTATTCAGTGTTCACGTACTCAAGTCATGATCATGATTCATGAACTATACATGTATGTACACTATACGACAACGAGTGTGAAGCACCTTTTACCTATGAAAGGTACACTCTTTTCATGACTTACTTACTAAAATTAGCAAGGTTTAATAACTTGAATAGTTTAAACATACACACACTCTCTCCTTGTATGTATGTATTTGATATTTGTATATTTAAAAGTGAATACAAACGTCCATTCATTCATCATAAAATTAAACATGTCAATACATATATATGTTTTCTCAAGTCAAGTCACAAGTCATAAATATAAAAGTCATCAAAGTTTAGTCTGAAACTAACGTTATTTCCTTCCTTTCTAAATGTACATATATAATTAAGATTGTACTAAAAATATATCAGGGTTTTTTTTGTTATCTATATGTTTTATGTTGAACTAGTAAAACTGCATAATAATATAGTGCACACATGTGATACAAAAACAACTATTTATTATCAAAAACATGAAAATTGCTGGTACTTCACAAAACACTTGGTGTTTTTCCTTTTTTAAATAAGCTGTTTTGCATTTTGTGCATGGTCCATGTTAAATTAATGTATTTACACCTTTATTTTATTCACTCTGAGATGTGAGATGATGTATGATGTATGTACTATACATTGGTACATTTCATAGGCACTTTTTATCTTACAAATATAGCATAATATATGTCTATGGTCTATGTAACGAAAATCTGATAGATATATCTATAATATAATATATACAAGATACAAGGAATAAAACATATAAACTGCATTTTGAAGCACTATTTAGTTAGGCATATAGCACATATACTAAGTATGTATACATAAACTGACTATTACTAAAGTACAACTGCGAATGGATGTGGATGTGGAAGAAAGATGATTTCTACCATGACGAGATAAAAAGTTAAGCATTAAGTACAAAAAAATAATAAAATAAAACGTCCACATCCACGAATCAAAATGTGGAAAATGTTTTATACCATACGTATAAAAGAAAATTACAGTCAAATAAAACAATGGCAGAGTAGCAGAGAGTAAAGTATTCTCGCAATCCAGATAATTCACAATTTCCTTTTTGGTTCAACCATGGTTTAATTTAAATCCTTTCATCCATCTAAAACTATACTGTGACTATACATACTTTGTACTTTATAAAATTTTCAGCATAAATCATCAACTTTTGTCATAATTTTCATAACTCTTCTCAAATATTATGTTTATGTATAAAATTTCGTGTATAACTTTTCTATTTTTGAAAAGTGTTAAAACTCTGATCTTGTGTATATATGACATTTTAAAACAACTTGAAGGACATATTTAATCTTCAACCTCAAGTGTATAGTATACACTGTATATAGTTTATAATAATATAGTCACCTATAACATCATGGACTTGACAAAATAAAATTCTACCTGAGGAAAACAAACATAATAATATACAAGCAGGTACTTATATAAACGGATGAAGAAAAAAAAGTTTCCTTCCACTTTGACTTCTTGGATATTTTTCTTCAAAAAGTTCTAAACTTCTGAAGACATAATAATAATATAAGTTTTGGTGACTAACACCTCTCCTATAATAAATGGACCATGAACCTAATAATACCTATAATTCACATCACATCAGTTTGAGTACTGAAAGTGATGGCAGATAGTAGATAGTATACTCTCATGATGAAACTATGTAAATTCTCATTTTATAAAGTTTTATATAAGTATTATGGCGTTTTGCACACAAAAAAACATAATATATATATTTTTATCAGCTTTCAATCTACATCTAAATATATGTAAAACTTATAATATTTGTAATACATAACTTTTGAAAGTCGGTACTTTTGTAATCAAAAGAAGAAAAGTTTTATCATCGAATAAAATGTCCTTTTAAATTTGCTCTCTTTCTTTGCGAAATGACTTCATTTTACTTTAAAATAGTAAAAACAGGACACATAATAAATATAAGACGAACTGTCATGTGTTCGGTACTTTTGTATATTTTATCATCATTCATCATACAGGGCAAATAAATGACGTAAAAAAACATCTCACTATATGCTTTATTGTGATATAAGATATTATAATACACGGTAAAAATATTGTATTATTTGTTTACTACCAATTTATAGCGAGTTGGTATTTGGTATTTTACAAGTTTATTACGGCTGAATAACTAAATGAGTCATCATAAATAGTTTTGAAAAACGAGTAAATACTTAAGTAGGTATTTTTATGTGCATTTTCGTCACTCTTTGTTAACTCTTTATTGTAACAAAAATACAAATTTTACAGGAAAGTGTAAACGTGTACAACAAGAAAAGAAAATGAATTCAAGCCAATCGTATATAGAAAAAAGGTTTTTTTGTATTTTGCAAATTGCAGATGACAGATAAAACTGACGATAATGCAGCACTATCATAATAGTAATGATAATAATATAATTTGATAACTTTTCTAATTTGGATAGGAATTTAGTTTGAAGAATTCCCAGGCACATCAACTATATAACTTGTTAAGTGCATCTCATATCTCTCATGCAACAAAAGAATGAGCAAAACACGACTAACTTACGTTCTAACCTCCAGTAATAAAATGATATAATAATTTTCTCCAGGTAATACAATAACAATTCAAAACTCATACACACACTTACAACAACAACTTGTTAGAACTAATAATACCTCATGTATGAAAACTTAATTGAATGTCCATCTTTTATCGCGTGAGCTTATATTATATTACCCTATGTAAATATTTATATTGTATGATGATATTAGTTTTGTTTCCCCATATGGATACAATATCATAGAACAAACAATGACAAATATATTGTACTTTTGTTCAAGTCTCTCTCTTAATCCCTTCATATGTAATCTATATGTATATATCTGGAAATCCTTCCAATGTGAATGATAATTTAATTAATGCTTAATATATTTGTAAACGAACCGGATCAAACTATTACTACTACTACTACTATAATAGTGTTGAATGAAAGACCGGAAATCCACAAATAAAATTATACTTCTACTAAAAGGTTATAAAAGGTATTATAAGTAGAATAGTATATAATATTATGAGTTTCATGTGATTTATGAGTCATGTGTGTTTTAAAGGATTATTTTAAAGGTGACACAAAGTTTAGGAATGCATTATTATTATGTAGAAATTTACATCCTTTGACCTTTGAACTAAAAAAAACTACAGCAGGACACATGATACAGATTGCGGTGATCAATATTATTCAGTATACGTTCATAATTCATACTATATTTACAACAATGCAATTTTACTATACTATGCTTTAATTTGCCAATTCTTTTTTAAATTACATCATAATATACTATTATTTCAAAGCAACAAATAAATAAATAAATAAAGGTTTTGACACTTACAATTTGTCGGCCTCAAAAAATGTGACTCCAGAATTCTCAGAATGAGCCGGAACACGATTATCGATTGTAGATATTTGAGTAAATATTTTTGAAGACAGTCTTTGAACACTTTGGTTGAATGTGAAGTTGTGATTTAATGATGATACTTAATTAAACTATACTTTTATTAGTAATATTATATTATTATTATACTTTGATTGAGATAGTTGTTATCGACGTTGGTCTTAGAAAATAGTCACTGGTAACGAAACGAGATGAACGACGACTTTACGAGCACAATTAAATATATGATTATTATTAGGATTAATATTTAAACATGATATATTATAATATGTTAAAAAAAGTTATATAGTATAAAAACGTATATATAGTTACTGACGATTGATGATTGACGATGAGTTGAAAACTATTTAAAGAGGTGTTTGTGTTTTGTTTTTACTTAGTTTTAATCAACTACCAAGAGCGTGAGTTAATTGGAGGATTTTAGTAAAAGTCTGAATATTTAATAGTTTTAGGCTTTTTTCCCGATCAAAAATATTCCAACGGATGTCATGAGCCGAGTTAATAGCACAATAGTAATGATGATTAGTGTAATAGTATTTGGAATTGTTATCCATACGTTTAAGAGTTTTTTGCCGTCTAGTAGCTTGAAACTTGAACAAAATTTTGACGATATTTAAAGTAGAAAAAGTATCAAATTTTATCTTGTTTTTGGAAAATCCTCTTGCTAATTCTTTACTCCACTTATTTTCCCTGTTAGAAGTACATTAAATAGCTAATGACAACTAGACAGAAGGGTAATAATAATTAAATAATGAAGACACAGATTTTTCTTCTCTTCTCTCTGACAATTCAAATCAAACTGACTACACATTTTCTACTCTCACACAAAATTGTGTGTATCTCATCCTTTTACATTGGACGTGCATATATGCTATACCACACTATATCCTTGTTGTACCTCTACCATCTACCATAATGTTAAATATCTAGTTATACTAAAACTACTATAACTGCATGTATTATGTATTATGTTTAATATTTTGAAGAATACGTGTTTTTCCTTTGAGTCCTTGCTAAAAAATACTATCATACCTCTCTTTTAACTTACCTAGTGTCAGATTAGATTCGTTAAGTAGCTTTTCACTTTAGACTTTATACATGAGAGAGAGTTCATGACCCACACTTTTTGTGCACAAAATTCAAGAAAATGCATCAAATTTTTTTTCAAAAATTTTCCATACATAATATTTTCAAAAATTTCAGAGGTGCTGTAAATTGTAAATAGTTTATAGTATACCCATAGCATACAATGATAAATTGGAATTACATATTATTATTATTATTGTTACACGAAAACAGCAAACATGGTAGAAGGTGAGTAGTGAGTATAGTGTGTAGTAATCTTGAGCTTTGAGCTTCAAAGAAATTTTGGTACATACAAGATTCAAGCATAAGTAATATAGTAATAGCGATAATAATAATAGTAGTGTAAGTGTTTGGTAAAAGTGGACGTAACTATATGTATAAGAGTTGAAGACCCTTTTTTCTTTTTTCCTCTTCTGTATTCTGTATATATTTACAAGGCCAACAAAGCAGTTGCCGTTCTCTCTTCCAACTTTTGATCCAAGATCCAAACCCATACATATTTATAATATTATACATATATACAATTGCCTCAGTACTCGGTACACAGAACAATGTAAAGTAGCATAATAATATGTACAACAATACACTATGCATATCATAGACTCACTACTCATACGGAATAGAGAATTACTCTCGACTCTCTAGACTCTCGACTTTTCATTTCCTATGTGTTTTAGGTATGTTTAAAAGTCTAAAAAAAATTTTCTTTTCTTTTCCTCGTTCACATCATCTTCATCATCTTCTTCTCAATTCTCAATCCCTGGTCACTTTTTCTTCTCCTTCCTCAAGGATCTTCAAGATCAAAATTCTTATGTCAGACACATCTTCAAGACACGGAAAAGTAAAAAGTACACACATGCATGTGTATTTTGTATTTTATACATCAGTCAGACCCTTTTCTTTACTTTTCCTACATATATACATTCGGATTTCTGATCCTTAAAACTTGAAAAAACTGATTGAAGATGAGATATAGATTTTTGAATTTTTGGAACCTTGCATGACTTTCAAAATAAATGACTACGTAAAATATTACGTAACAATTGTCTACGCAAGTATATATACATATCATATAAAATGTAAAACACATGTAACATGAAACCACTCAGTTGTAAAACAAGTGTAATGTTCTATGCTCAATAAAGAACCATGTGTAAGGTACTAAAAAATTTCAAATTTTAATTTCATTCAAGTGGTAGACATTAGATAATATCATAATGATCAGTTGTATTTCATTTGGAAAAATTCTGATTTATTTCTCCAGTGAGATGTCAGAGTGGATATAGTGGATAATTTATAATTTATAATGTATTTTGTAGTACGTAGTACAGTGTTAGCGGTTGCTTGTGCAGATTTTCACGCCAGATACTAGATACGCCGCTCTTAAGCGGTACGAGATACGAGATACGCACTAGCAAAAGTGCGTAAATAAGTGCGTAATAAACTTGTGCCCTATACTCTATACTGTACTGCCTATGAATTCGCATCTCCTGTCTTCTCATGTTAAGTTGTGTCTGGCATTCGAAAAACCCAGACGGAGGATTTTATATGTACATACATGTATTTCACAGAGTATTTTATTTTGTATGCACTATAAACTATAAAGTGAGCAGTAAAATGCGTATCGACTATCTAGTGTCTAGATTCTAGTGTCTGGCGTTGACAAGACATGCGTGCGTATTGCGTATACGATGCTGGACACGCATGTATTCCGGTGTTCGGATTATATAGAAAATAGAAACCCGGAGGATGAAGAAAGAAGTTTCTAGATTCTGAACACTCTGTTCTCCTTTTCCAACTGTATCCATTATTCATTATGCATAGTAGAAAATACCAAAATCATTTTGCACCGTAACTAAAGAAGCCTTAAAGCTTAAAGTGACTGAAGTTTCTGTTAGTGGATAAATGATCATTTATATAAAAACACATCTTTGCAAATTACATGTTGTTTTTTCAATGTTTCAATGACACTAAAAATGAGTGAGAATGAGTGAAAAAGAAAGAGAAAAAGAAAGAGCTTTTTTTACCACGAGGTCTGTTCAGTACATATGTAAAATGTAATACAATATTGACAGTTTAAGTATCCAGGTTCAAATTCCAATGATTCCATGTGTATGTAAATAGATAATATAGCATTATATTTAACATTCACTGTGAACATGATCTGAAGAAGAAAATCCAGTGGCCAGTCGTGAGATGTATAATGTAGAATACAGAATATAGACTGGAGATAGCAGGCTGTAGACAGCGTGCTGCTGCCGCGTCTTTGTTGTTGTTGAGTCGTCGTTGTCGTCTTCTTCGTTTTCTTGGACCTTTGAGCGAGCACATGGTTCGAAGTTCGACATCCACTATTTGTCGCTCCCATTCCCTCGTCCCTCGTCACATTTCAGCCTCCACTTTTTCTGATTTGATAACAATAATTAATAACGTGTACATATGAAGATGTCGTAGAAACTACAGACAAAATTACATCAGTAATTGTACAGAATATGTACGCAACACACAAGTTTAATTAGAATCAATCTTTGGACTCGTCTTTCCTCGTCCAATGTCTAATCATGAACAGCGTGGACAGTGGACATTGGACATTTACATATGTACAAATACTAAATACGTACAATCCAAATATACATAGACAAGTTTCATACAAACAGACGTTGAATCACTGAAACTCACGTCAATGATGCATGTTGTGTGTTCTCGATACTTGATAAAAGTTCAATATTCAATATTCAATCTTCAGTCAATTCGGAGAAAAGTACACTTTGTACCCATAAAAAACCATTCTCACTTCTCTATCATGAATCATGCTGCTGATCAATAACCAAGAATCAAAAATCAGGAATCGACCACGTTCATATTTAATATTTACTAAATACTAAAATCATCAATATAATGGTTTTGGTTTTCCGTTTCTCTATGTTGAACGACCCCCAGGTCGAACGGCTAATCCGATTGACTTGAAACTTGGAACTTAAGCTAATGAGGGGTCAAGTAAGGTCCAGCGTTTCGAAAAAGTTAACGTTTCAGCCCCTGAAGGGTTCCCCAGGGGGAATCGAATTTCCTATATATGTTATATAAAGGGAAATGCTTTTTGTATAATACGGTTTCTATTAGTTACGACACTACGATAAACAATAAGCATGTGTTTTTGTGTGGCTTGACACTTTCGACAGAAAGGTTGTTTATGCTAAATCCTAGGTCAACGAGCAAAACCCATAGAAACCGAGTCCATCCCATTTATGAACATA